>CAUYON010128731.1:0-27509 GCA_963573935.1 Arctocebus calabarensis
TTATATAGTGATCAAGGAAATGCCATGAAGGATATCTGTAACAGTACGATCAAAATATTTCTGAATGTATATGAATCGTGCCCTGTGATTGCACCAATGTACATAATTATGATTCAATAAAATTATTTAAAAAAAATAAAAAATAATAATAAAAATATTGAAATTAAAAAATGGATGGGTTATTTATCTTGGATGCTTATAAAAATGGGACGAATGAAATTTTAAAAATTTTAATAACTGTGAAAAACGAAAGCAGGTTTTGAATCAGCATCTGAGGTATAAATTAACGTTTAAAGGGATTAAATGTTATAAATTAGAAGGAAAAATATGAAATGTATTAATATTTACAATAGATATCATGCCATTTTTCTGCTCAATTTTAAGTATCAACCTAACTGCATTGCAGGGGGCCCTGTATTTGGACAAAGGTTATCTCTAGGTATGTCTGTGAGGGTGTTTCTGGATAAGACCAGCATTTGGATCTGATAAACTTAGTAAACATACTGCCCTCCCCAAGGTGAGTGGGCCTCATCTGGTCCCATCCTTGTCCCAGTGCACTGGTGGCAGGAAGAGGACAAGAAGGCAGAGGAAGAATTTGCTCTCTTCGTGGTAGCTTGAGCCAGGCATCAGTCTAGGACTTGCATCTTGGGGGTTACTGTTCTCAGACACAGAGGCCTTCAGACTTGTACTAAAACTATGACCCTGGATTTCCTAGGTTTCCAACATACAGATGCCAGATTATGAGATTTTTCAGCCTACATCCTCAAGTTAGCTAATTCTTTACAATCTCTCTCTCTTTCTCCATATATGTGACGCAGACAAGTATTTTTATATATAGGTATAGATGCTGACATAGATAATTTCCTATTGCTCCTGTTTTCCTAGAAAGCCCTGATTAATAATAGACATTTTACATCAGAAGTGGTTCTTTAAGGAGAGAATTTTGAGAACGAGTTTTCTGAATTGGTTCTGGGCTTTCTGGAATTTGTTCTCCATATATTTACATTTAAAGATGATAATGACTCTATTTCCAGAAGTAAGGAGAGCATTGATAGTCCATAGTTGGAAATGGTACTAGAGGTTCACAAAATAGTTGTTTGTGATATTCTTAATCACCCACTTAGAAGAAGCAAAGAACTCACTAACTCTATATATAATACTTTGGAATATTTTTGGAAAACCAATGAATATAATGAGGTTGCTTCTAATGCTACTGGACACAGTAGGGAAAGAAAAGAAAGAACTCATGGATTTGAATTCCCTGGAAACTTGTTTAAGGTTTTCATCTGTATTAAATACAATCAATTTATTTCAAAATGTGTTAAAATTGAAATAATTTTCATATCATGTGAAAGTCAAAGAAAATTAGTACTTTAGCAGGTCAGTAGACCACCCAGTGGCCTTCTACTCTTAGTACAATACTAAAGTTCTTAGGAGCTATGGAGAGAACTAAACCTGTGGAGGGGTAGCTCTGTCATAGGAGTCATTACCCTGGACCACAGTAAAACTGCTGGATTTGAGTCTTGACTGAGAAATTTCATTACTGATTTGCTTCTGAGTTTTACTTTCAACAAATATTTCTAGATGTCCTATTACAAGAAGAATAACTTTGGTAGACATTATGAGGGGTAAAATCAGTATATGATATAATTCCTATAGAGCAGGCATATATCTAAGTGATTACTTGAGATGCAAATATGGCAGTGAAAGTAGGCTATTGCAGCTCCCATAAAATTAGTGCATGCTAATCTTAGGAAATTCAGAATTTCATGATGATGAAAGACTTGGCTTTGAATCCAGGGTAATATTTTACAGGTATGCATTAGAACATGGTGTGTACTTCAAGTGGGTATGAGTGAGTAAAGCCAGGAAGAAAAAAAAAAAAACTATGAAAAGTTTGCTGAGAACGGTGAGTATTTAAACATAGCTAGAATGATGAAGATGTAAGTTGGGGCCAATTAGTGGAAGACTTTTATTTCCAACCTAAGGTCTTTTTTTGTTTTTTGTTTTTTGTTTTCTTGACACAAGGTCTCTGTTGGCAGGGTTTGAGTGGAGCGGCATCTTCATAGCTCATTGCAATCTCCAACTCCTGGACTCAGATTCCCAAGTACCTGGGACTACTTGGTATGTGCCAAAACAGGCTAATTATGAGTGTGTGTGTGTGTGTGTGTGTATAGATGGTGTCTCACTCTTTCCCAGGCTGGGTCTTGAACTTATGGACTGAATTGATCCTCCCTTCTTGGCCCCCAAAGAGCTAAGACTACGAGCATGTGCCACCATGCCAGGCCATCCTAAAAGTTTTTCAAATTAATTCCATTAACAATGAAAGAACATTCAGTAGTTTTCAAATAGAAAAAATGTCACTGTGATATTCTAAGAAGGTCAGGGAAGGTAGAGAAGAAAGTTGTTAGTTTTTACTGGGTATTATTGACACAGTTGCTCCTTTGAAAATAGATTAGAGATCTAGGTTTCTAGTGTAAAGCTTACTCATCATCAAAAAAATTTTTAGGTAACTTTTGCAAATAGAAACTTTTCCTTGAGGTCAACATTGCCTGTGTTATTCTTCCTGACTTCTCTGACAGAGCTGATAGGCCCCAAATTGCTTCTTTAAAAATTAGACTGGGTCGACCACTGCCAAGCCCACATTGATCCAGACAGAAGTTGGCATAAAATCCTCTAGGGAATGTCTGGCCACCAGCACTGCCACCTGACCACTAGTGGGCAGACACAGCCCTTGGTTCTAAGGGAAACTTAATATCGCAGAGGGGAATTAGGGACAATGATTTGAGGGGCCGTCCCCTTCACTGCTTAATCCAACCTGGCTGACATAATGATATAAACTGTAGATTTAATGCTCCTTCTTTCTGAGCACTGAGCCACCACCCTCACTCTCAAGGTAATTCCACCTAGTAATTAACTGTGAAATATGGAGTGGCCAGAGTCTGACCCGAGTGTTGTGCCAAGCCAAAGTTTCGCTTGTGCTTTTTTCTTTCTCTCTCTCTCTCTCTTTCACTGCCAGTTTGTGTGTATGTGTGCTTTAAAGTATTAACTCTCATGGAAGCACATGCCTATTTAAAATTCCCAGACGATGAGTCAGACCCGTTCAGTGAGGTTCCCGGGGAGTCACATGATGTGATTTGATGAAACTTCACCTTATGAGGGTTGGATGAAAAAAATCAGAAGACCTCTTTAAAAACAAACAAACAAAAAAAAGGACCTCTTCATACATATATATACATATATATGCACATGCATATACACAGTATATATTATGTTATATATGTGTATATACATACACTCATATGTATGCCTAAGTTCTGTTGTGTGTATATACTTGTATATAATGTCATATAATTTTGGACATATGAAAAAGAGAGGAAGCGACAGACAAATACATGTAGAAAAAAAAATCTCTTTGCCTTTGGTTCCTTTCTTTATTCCCTCTGTAGACATTTAAAAATCTGGTGAGCCAACAGCTCATCCCTCTTTGAAACAAGAAGAAAGCAAAAGCCTTATAGCTACATGAGCTGCACATGAGTTCCAGGTTGCTGTCTACCCTCTGGAATAAAAACAGGAAGACCAGAAATCTGGATTCCAAAGTAATAAAGAGCTAGTATTGCTGAGACTTTAAGATACGTAAATTGTTTCATTTGCTGTTCTGTTAATATGCTTTAGGCTTATCTAGGACTCTGAAAAATCTCTATTATAATTCATACTTTTCTTCAAATCAGTTTGATGCTTCATGGTATAAATAAAATATCTTGTTAATTTGAACAATAAAGGAGTCTACCTCCCTTGAATAAGTCCTACGCCATGATCATTTATTAAGTTTTCAAATGAACTTTTTTCTACATTTTCCAAAGTGTAAACTCACTCTAGGAGTAATATTTGGAAATGGAAAACCTCATTTCCTCGTAAACTCTAGCTGTAGGGAGGATTGAGTCACTTCTTATGAAAAATGTATTAGTTATTCGATGATAAGTATTTTAGAAAGTTCCTGTCTCAAGATGGGTATGAATGCAGAGTGAGAAGGCAGATAGTTGCTTAGAAGGAAAAAGTGTTCTTCAAAAGGTTGAAGGTATCCACAGCCATTTTAGGATTGTCTTGGTGTTTTGAAACATTGTAGAGGAAGTAAAACCAACTAAATTGGCTGCACTGATTCATTCATTTAATGAACATTTGTTGAGAACCTACCATGTGCCAGACACTGATAGATGTTTGAGATTCAAAGAACAAAACAGGTATTACAGTATGACCCACAAGTACGTGCAGTGTGGTGGGTGAGAGCTGCATAAGCAAATAGTTACAATTCGGGAATGTGGAAAGTACTGTGAAAACACAGGTGCAGAAATGACTAACTTTGTCTAATGGCTTTTGATAAAACTTCCCAGAGGAGGTGATACACGACCCAGATCTTTATAGATAATTAGAACATGATTTGTTGACAAATTAGTAAAGCAGAGGAAAAATATTATAAATATTGGAGAGGAAGTGTTGAAAGAGGAAGGCCTATTAAAGGCATCATTTAATATTAGCCAGAACTGGCCCATATTGTGTAGCTGTGAATGTGCAATGCAATTCATTTGCACTTTCATTCTAGGCTAATCTAGAAGCTCATTATGTTCTAGAGGAGGGATTATAATGAGGGAGAGGAAAGTTAAGAGTAATCTAGGCTGTCCTTCATTTTAATCGCTTCAATCATTTTCTTTCTTTCTCCCTTTCTTCTTTCCTTTCTTCCTCTCTCCTTCCCTCCCTTTCTTCCTTTCATTTTCTCTCTTTTTTTCTTCTTTCCTGCTCAAGTTATCTCGCCTCTACTCATGAATTCTCCTCTGAAGATTGGTACCCCTTCTTACATAGACAAAACCGTTTACATGCCATCATTTCCAGTATCAGTCCACACTTACTAGGATTGCTACATCTAAATCCCAAAATCCCTGGAGGAACGATCGTACTTGCCCACATGATCCAATTCACTGTGATCATAAGCTGAGTTACAGTGTACAGATAAAAGTCCTGGAAACAAACCCCTATTGAATGGGGAAGACTTTCTCAGAGTAGGCAGGCTGTGGGTTAAGCACTACCCCAAAAGTTACCTACTATATTTGTTAATCCATTTTGAATGCACCCATAGGGCGTGCAGAATGTAGGGTAACCCTATTACCTTTCACACGATGAAAATCTGAATTTACTGAGACTGTTCTCTCTGACTTTTATTTCTCTGTGTAACTATTTCTTGAGTGCTTGCAAAGTAGAAGTAGAAACAAAAATACAATATGTCCAAGAAGGTGTATTTGTCCATGAACAAGAGAATGGTGGGCTGGGAAATGGAATTTGAGTCAGTGTGAATACTGTGTGATTTTTATTTTTCTTCTCCCCCAGTGGTCACTATCCCCAATTAAGTAAGGCAGGATAATTATAGTAGGAGTTACGTGTGATACAAAAGTCTTGCATAGTATAAAATTGAAAATCATCCCTTTGGAAGTTTATTCCTTCTTGTGGTCTGCACTTGAAGTCAGTTTCAATAAGATTCTGAGTCTCATATGTAAGTACAGGGTCTAAGTACCTGGAATTTCTCCTAACATAGTTCTATCATGGAAAGATGACGTAGTTAGTGGTACAAGTAAGTCCCTGAGTTTTGTTTTATTTCTTTGTTATTTTTATTCTTAAGTCATTCAAATACCCCATATTGAAGATGACCAGAAGATTATGGAAAAATGGCCTTTTAGTATCCTAAATTACTATGTAGAAATTTTTAAGAAATAATTTTGTTCCAACATTTCCATAGATCTGTTAGCATGTAGACTTAAAAATAATTGAGTCACATTGAAATTAATTTAAACTTGTATTTATGAAGATAACTCTAATTGCTCTACAAAATTCTTAAACATCACTGGTTTATTGCTTATTCACCTAAAATCCAATATGTGTTCCTGATTGGTAGATGGCTCCTCTCCTTGATTGGGGAGCTGACTCCTTTCCATCTTGTGGCTCCACCATGATCCATAGACAGCTTCCAAGGTCACAGTGAAAAGGGAAAATAACACAGAAATTGTAAATGGGAAGTTTTTAAGGACCAAGCTCAGAAATGGCACAAATCATTTCTAACCATGCGTGTTCATAATGGCCAGTGCAGCTGGATTTTGCCCAAGTAGGAGAGGTAATAAAAGTGGTAGAAGTTCAGTCAGTCTCTTCCATGAAGGGCTGGGGAGAGTCTTCACAGTGCTTGCCTTGCAATTAGCAGTACTTTTTAAAAGGTGTAGATTGATTTAATATAAACTGAACTGAAAATCACTCAGCAAAATTCCAATCTGACAAAATGTTCCTTATTCTTTTCTGTTGTTTATCATATAAATAAGTATTAAGCACCCTAAAACACACACACACACACATTAGCATAGCCTTGACATTTAATTGAAAGCTGGGCTTTAGACTCTTGGATTATGTATAAATATCCAAAAAAGAAATAGAAATGATTTAGGTATGAAGAAATATGCCACCATTTTCCTATCAAAGTCTTGTTTTAAGCAAAACTATTTTCTCTACTGTTTCTTGTTGAAGGAATAGAATAATACTAGAAATTGACCATAGGATATTCTATTGTTCTTAAATAAAGTGATAAAATGTCTATGCTTATCATTTTAGTAATCACTATACAGATTATCAAATTCTTCTGAAATGTATATAGTTATTTTATTATATGTTTTATATCATTTTAGAAAAACGTATTATTTTCCTAATAAATAATATTTTTTAAATAATGTTTTAAATTGTTCTGGGTAACTCAACTTATATTTATTGAGTTACTTATTTCTTATATTTGTTGAAAATAATGATAAAAAGCTAATGTGGTAGGTTGGGGAAGGAAAAAGTGCAAAAGGATGTATTATTTTTGTAACAAGTTTAGCCCCCTGGTTTTATAATTGTGCCTCTCATTATAGTTTCTAACAGAAGTGTTTATGGTTTGAATTCTAGAAAAAGTTGTTAGATGAAATCAGGGAATACCCAAGAAATAACACTATACCACAGAGTTAGTATGATGGATGATATCACAGCTCATTTTTAGCAGATGTCAAAAAAAGAAAAATCAAGCTACTATTCCACATACTAAGCCCTTGTTCACTTATCAGAAGACCTTTATAAGTAAATCATAATTAATGGTAAGTATTCCCTGGGTTAGGAGATGGGCATTTGGATAAGTTTTGGACTTATAGAAGAGAAAGGCATATAATAAAAGTCAAAATTTCTAGAAAAGATACATATATATATATATATACCTTTATTCCTATGTGCTGCATTTGACCACAGTGTTTAATTTGTCATTGCTAAATGGATTCTAGTTAGGAAAAGTTTCCTTTTACAAATACAACCACACTTGTGGAACTAAAAATTCTCAGATGCATCCAGTCTTAAAACTAGCTCTTCAATAACTGCCAAATGAAATTCCACTTCCAACTGTGTGCTCACTGGGAAAGAGAGTGTAGGTGCTACTTTTTAATGATGTATGCATGTAAAAGTAATTTGGAGAAAGTAAATAAAAGCAGTTGTGTCTTAATTTAGTTAAAGAAGATCAGTAGGTTTTTTGCTGAATTTAACCTTTGATTGAACCAGGTTATTACTTTCTCTAAATATATTGTAGTGTTTGTTGGCCCTCCAAGAAAGGTTAAAGCAGTTGGCTAAACTTGTAAAATTATCTACGAGATATGTTCATCAGCACATATGACATGCCACCCTTGAGTAGGTCCTTGTACTACTCTTGAGGATATGAACAAGAATAGTATATGCCATGATTTCTAAGCTACAATGGTTGTGGAAGAATAAGAAGTCACATCTAAGGGCAGTGGTTCCTCCTTAACCAGCCATCAGAGGGACGTCTTACATCTGAAGAATCATCTCCTCCCAAGTTTCATTCTTTTTAATGCAATGTCAGTCCCTGCAGGTCCGACAGCTTGAATGTATACCTCTCATTTTTTAAATAAAAACTTAGAAATGCTGTGTCTATTAAACACACAGAAGCATACACACATACACTGATACACACACATACCTAGAAAGAACTTTATTTGGGTTTTCTTTGAAATACCAATAGACTATACAGCAGTACTCTGTGTTAGACACTATTAATTTAGATGAAAAAAGGAGAATTAAAGCACTGTAGGCACTTTATGCATGATAAATAGAATTTAATTCTGAAAAATTCCTTAGAGTTGTCAAAAAATGCTAATTCAAATGCATTTATATTTTTAACTTTGTAACTATGAGTTTTTAACAGGAATAGGTGAAATTTTTTCTATGAAAGACCAGTAAGTGCTGTTGCAACTACTCAGCATTGCCATTATAGTTGGAAAACAGCTATAGGCAATATAAATAAACAAATACGGTTGTATTCTAATAAAAACCCATTTATTCAAACAAGTAGCAGGTCCTATTCGGCCGATGGGCCATAGTCAATCTCAGTCTTTAGCAATCTTCATGTCATCTATTAACTGTACTTTCTTTCTCACTGAGATTATGGACATTATGGTCAAATAAATCACAAATTTATCTTTTTGTGTGAAACATGGAAGTAAAATATTGTTTTCTCTCACTTATGAAAAGACAAATGACCCAGCTATAAGACTGAGTAGACCACAAGGCCATAATCTTCTCTTTGGGGGGACAGTGAGGGCCTGTAGGAATTGGGAAGTGAGTTCATCTGTCAACTCACCGCTAATGAATTTAAAGCAAGAACATGGAGGTCTGGTTCCCCAAAATGCTCTATTTAAAAAGACACTGTTGAGAGGCTTACTGTTCTGTACTACTGGGGACAGTCTTAAAAATAATGACCTACTTTCCCTCAGCAAAGCCAAATCCGAAAGAGGGTGATGTCTACAAATGAGGTCTCGTAAAAGAATATAATTAAACACTGATGCTCCTTGGAGTGAAAGAGCTTTGAGATAATGACTACAGTGGCACACACTGTACCAAAAAGAACAAGATGTCACAATTATATATTTGCAGGTTGATTTAATCTGACAGGATTCTTAGCAACAGTGAACTTGGTCTGTCTGTGCATGACAACACAGCCTATGTGTTCCACAAATGAAGCTCTGTTTATCATTTATAAACTTACACGTGTCAATTAGTAAATGTCTTAATCTAGCTGGATGTTCCTATCAGTGGAGCTCCAGTTTATGTCTTGATTGTCTATATCAAAGTGTTTACAAATAATCCCCTTAATTTAAATGAAATGTTTTTAAATGTTTCTGTACAAATAAGGGTTTTTTTCATGATTTTATGTTTGAATGATATTCTCTCACTGCAAAGTTCTAATTATCTTAACTTCTTAAATATCCCTAACAGATAAATTAGCAGCTGGTTGGCATAGATTGACAAGAATGGATGACATCAAGTGTTGGCAAACTATAGTCTCCGGGCCAAATCTATCCCACCATCTGTTTTTGTCCTACCTACAAGCTAAGAATGGCTTTTACAACTTAAAATGGTTGAAAAACAATCAAAAGGAAATAATATTTTTTGACTCATGCAACTTACATGAAATTCAATTTCAGGGTCCACAAATAAAGTTATATTGGAACAAAGACACACTCATTTTTTCAAGGTCTATCACTGCTTTTGTGCTACAACAGCATGGTTGAATAATTGCAACAGGGATTGTGTGGCCAGTAAAACCTAAAATATTTATTCTCTAGCCCTTTATAGAAAACACTTCCCAATCACTGGATGGCATGGTCCTTCAAATTTCCTTTCCTACTTTTTATTTTTTTATTTCCTTCTTCAATCCCCACTTTCACCTTGTCTTTGGCGTTGGAAAGGTATTTCAGGGTAGTATAGGGAGCTCAACCTCAGAGACCTAATTCTGTGTATGACAATGCACCTTAATAATGTATTTTCATCTTCATCTTATGAAATATAGAAGTCAGCTTAGATACTTATTAATCAAAATGCCCAACAGTTACAGAGTGCTTTAAAATTTATAAAGCACTGTCACATGCATTGTCTCACTTAATCCTTTGCACTGGTCCAAATGTAAGACCTGAGGTTCAGATATGCTACCTGACTTTCCAAAAATCAGGCAACTAATCAGTGGTGGAGAGTAAATTCTAAATCTGACTCTGGGTCTTTTCTTATTTCTATTATTACCCTGTCTCAGAAAGTTGGAGATATAAACAAAAATTCTGTGATATGGCAGTTGTTCTTCTCTTGAAATCATGCACAAAGCTCATGAAAATAAATCTAGGGAGAACTTCTTCCTGTCTCACTATCACTCCAGCATAAACCCCTAAGAACTATAGTCTGGGCTTCCTTTCTTTCCACAGAGGAGGGATAGAGCAGTGATGTGGTGCATTTTCACAGCCACAGTAATTCATGCATCAATGAAGAATAATCAAGAAGCAACACTCAAAACTACAAAGATTTAGGATGTAAAATAACAGCCTCCCAGATTCCATTCTTTAAACCCCTAAGACTACTTGCCAGTAGCAGTCACAGTGAGTGTTTGCAAATCTAAATCCTATCCTCAGAATAAACCCACATTCCTGCAGGCTGCTCTTTGTCTTGGACTCTCTCCCACCCTCTCTCCAACTTACCTGCCATTTTCCTCTCATTCAACCCACTCTGGACCCACCATGGTCATTTCATTCTTTGCCAAGGACTGCTCCTTTCTTTGCTTGCTCTTGCATAGACCTGAAGCACCATCACCTGAGATCTTCTCAGGACTGGCTTCTTCCCACCATTGAAACTCTACTCGAAGAGTGTCTTCAAAGACACTCTCCTTGGCCACTTTTCTCCAACTCTCACTAACCTGGTACCCTGACTCATTTTTCTTTGTCATTATTCCCCTCTAAAATCATATTATAAATTTTTAGTACAGTTCTTTAGTATCTATCTTCCTCCAGCACCACGTAAGCTTCTTTGGCACAAAGACTTTGCCTGTCATTTCCACCAACATCTAGAGCACTGCCTGGCACATGGTTCACACTAAAATATATCCATGCTAAGTGGAGGAATGAGTGAGTGTCTGTGGCCTTCAAATTAAAGGCCCCCTTTTCTGATATAGCCTAGATGGTGTCCCCGTTTTCTGATATAGCCTAGGTGGTGATGAGGCAAGGAAGATGCAACCAAAAAAACATAGTATACAGCCCTGTCAATAGCCATTAGCCCAGAAACATATGAAATCACATAAAAAGTGTACTTAGGAATTCAGTCTGGGAAGAAAATAATTTCTAAATTGTAGGAAAGCCGATTGTTTATGGCTCTATGTACATTGTTCCCTGTAAATATATTTTTCCCACCATTTTCATTTCAGGCCTCAGCTTTTCAGCATTGTGGCCACTCATGATTTCAAGTCACCAGGCATGCATTAGGCGTCTAAGCTTCTAAACTACCACTTTTTTAAAGCTAGAGCATGGAAGCATCTGGGCAGAAAGTGGAGAAGACCCATTGAATCAGTTGGTACTAAGGTTCAACCCCTTTCAAGGCAAATACATAATAACTGACCTAATATATTAATAATAGCCAGCTTTGAGAGTATTAATTCTTCAGAGTCTTTGGTGGCAAGTGCAAATATTTCCAACTACCTTTTTCTTCTGTGTGGGAAGATTAAAGTTGTATTTCAACATGTGTTAAGTGGAATCATTGTTAAATAGCTTGAAGCCCCTGATCTGGCTCTTAGGTGATCTCAGTCTGAATGGAGCACACTCATTTATAAAAATAACTTTTATTTTAAGAAAATATAACTTTATCAAATTCAACAACAGTCAAGAGGAGTGGTGTTTTTTAGTAACGCATGGCTTAGCTCTGAGGTGTACATGAAGATGGAGTTGAATTATGCTGGAGACACGGTGATTTAATGAACCATGGAAAAGCACATTTACTTCAAGGGAATGAAATGTGCTCAGCATATTTCATCAGGAAACTTAGAAGGGATACATTTGAAAATAATCCAAATCTACTACCCTAATGGGATCAGGTTAGAGAGGAGAGATGTGTGTTAAAAACAGTCAATTTCCAGTTGGTTGCTACGGAAACTCCTTGATGCAAGATTTTATATATTTTTCTGTTGGGATCCGTCTAAGGCATAACTGTGAATTTTGTCTTGAACATTTTTCTTACATTTCCTTTCTATTTCACTGATTTTCCTTTTGGTTACCCTTATTCTCCCCCATCTAGACACTCTAACCTTGGCAATGCCTTGTTTGTCCCTCTGTTCTCCATAATTATTCTTCCCTTATCTGTTGAATAGTCCCAGTCCATAGTTTGTGGAATTTGGGCATTTTTTAAATTTTACACTGAAATCAGGTACTTATTTTTGTACACAGTAGTTTTTGGGGGGTGTTTTTTTTTACAAGTGAACAGTTTATTAAGAATTAAACAAAGGTATGATGTGATACAGTACAAGAAAGACACTCAAGATAGGTATAATAGTATTTGTACACAATAGTTTATTAAATGTATATGCATAAGAATGCATTGGGGTCTCATATATGGAAGACAGATCAGTCAGATACATGACCTTGCCTCTTATTGCTTATAATCCTTGCTAGTTAGCCCAGAAAACAAAATATAGTTCATATCAATGCAAATAGCAGAATATTTGCTTTTTTAAAAAGTACATAAGGATCTGGAGTTTAAAAAGAAAGAAATGGTTCTTTAATGGAAAAATTTGAGCTTCTTTTCCACGTAGGTAGACAAAGCATTCTGGGGGAAGAGATTGCTTTCACAGACCTGACTGTACCATTAAATCACTAAATTAAGTTCCTGTAACTAGAGTTGGTAACTGGATAATGGCCTCCTCCTCCTCCCCCAGACAACTGAATGCAGGGGCTAAGGTATTTATGCACAAAGTAGAAGGCCTTTTTAAGTAGCAGGAATCCAATTTCATTGTCGTTATTACCATTGTGCCAAATGACTTGTAAAATAAAATAAATGAGATCTACAGCACCTAGCAAGCTAAGACAACCCCCAATTCATCATTCCCCTGCAAAACTGCACGCTGATGGTCTCAAAATGAGAGTGAGAGAGAGGATTAGTTCTGACCTTCCACTGATCAGAACAAAGTGTTATTCTGGATCTCACTTCACTGGGTTCTGACTAGCATAGCATTTTTTGTATTGTCTTATTTTTCTTTCTTCATAAATCAAAGTAAGATCCAAAGAGCTAGAGAACCTGCTGCTTGCTGCAGTTTTACAAAGAAAACCCCGTTTGTGTCCATTTGTGTGATTTGTGCCTCAACAAATAGACAAATAGAAGGCTCTCAGTGGAAACCACTGATTCCATTCCACTGCCAGAGAAACGTGGAACCATGGGTCGTGGGCAGAGTTTGAGAAATTTGTCACTTACTCATGGCTGCAAATCTTCATATCCCATATTTACTTTCTATGACTGGCACACCATGTCCAAAAAGTAGCAAGTAGCAGTAAGTGAAAAGAAAAATGTATGGGATAGTTATTTTTAAGAAAATATACACAAAAATATCGAGAAACTCCAGGGATCGATCTTGACTCGGCTTCAGTGAAAACAGTTTTCAGATGCTTGAAACAGTCTTTTTGCCTTTATTTCATTGTGTGAACTGGCAAAAAAGCACTTAGTCTGTGCATGTGATCTGAAACCTATATGTTATAATATTTTCATAAGAATAGTACCACAGGCTACAGTGATTATTTAAAGTCAGTCAAATGTGTAAATCAAGTAAAACTTGGAAGTTACAATACTAAGGATTTTTATTACCCCCTTGGGCATGAAGCAGTAGCAGATCTGGTCTAGGGAGAATCCTCATCTTAAAAAATAGCCATATGCTGATACTGTCAAGGGTGAACTCGTTCTTCCCTATAGCCTCTGAATTTGGGCTGAATTATCCCTCCATCTAGTGTGATGTAGGTGGAAGGGCTTTGAGAGGAAATCTGACCATGAACTCACTGGATGACTTGGGCACGTTACCTAAAGTCACTGAGCCTTAGATTGCCCATCTACAATAGTAATAATGTTTAGATATTTGGTGGTTTTATTCTCATTTGAGAAGTTGTTTATTCTATGCCAGGCATTTTGCTAAGAACTTCACTTACATTGTGTCAGCTAATATTCGTAATAACACCAAGTGTTAGCCACTGTTTATGTTTTAGGAAACTGTCCTTTAAGAACAATTGATCACCTCCCTTAGTTTAATAGCTAATAAGTAGTGAAGTCAAATTTCACATGTCAGAATGACTCCAAAGCCTGTGCCCAGGCCCTGTTGCTATAGGCACTCCCTGTGAGGTAATAGCAGGCCCTGCTAGGTAAAGAGACATAAGACCCAAGCCAAGGTCTCTGATTAAACAGGACACCATATAGAAGCTCGCCAAAACCAAGTAGAACCAAGACAGTCACAAGGAAAGACCTCAGGTACCCTCACTGCTCCTTATGCTAGCTAAAATTAGCATATCGAAAGGAACTCCCATAGGCACCATAAAAGTTAACAAATGCCAGGGCAACTCCCAGAAGTTACCTTTTAGCTGGGGGAGGAAACTTCTTGGTTCTGGAAACTTCTTTCCCAGGAATCTTATGAATAATACTTAACATAAAATTAAAGAGAACGTATATTACAAAACCAAGGAAATTTACACATGGTGCTGTGTTGCTCTGGGGGATAGGCACTGCTCTGCCATTGGAGCAAGATTTCTTCTCTTTCTTTGTTACTTCAGTAAACTTGCTTTTGCTTTACTCTTCTGGCTCTTGAATTCTTTCCTGTGTCAAGCTGAGAATGCACTTGGCCTTCAGGCTGGATCTCGGTTTGGGGGTCCACTTTCCTACATCACCTGGTGGCCCCAGTGATGAGGTGGTATTTTTTCCACTTACCTGCTGTGAACCCTGCTCTAAGCAACAGCCACATGAAGCTACCCTGAGCCTTCCTTCCAGTATGACTTCATTCCCTATCCAGTCCTTGTTGGTGCCATAATTCTTTTATAAAATGTAAAACCGAGATTCTGGTTATTTCTTGCCTGGCTTTCTTGACTCAGGCTGAGGCTAAGCTGTGTCTTAATCTCTTCTAGTTCTGGATCACTGCTCCTTGATTTTTAACTCCATTGGACTCTAGACTTCTCATCCATCTAAATCCCATGGGACTATCTCCATCTGACTAAGCTGAGTACCCTGAACTTTAAAGCTTGTTCAGGCCAGAATTTATTTTATCTCCCCATACCTTCCTGCTTTAACTAAGTTTCTCCATTTTTGCCCTTGTCAGAACTATAACAATTCTCTCCTTTCCCCTGCCTTCCTAACATGTATATATAGGTATATACATATAAAATCATCCCACTTGTTTAGAGAACTCTTACGCCATCCTCCTCACTCTCACAGCTTCCAAAACACTGGCAGTCATACCAGCCTGCCATGCCCTGTTAATGCCCAACCCCAGAGCTTATGCTGCCCTACAAAATACCCGAAGGCTCACACATGAATTATTTTCTTTTCAATCAAGAAGTCCTGGTGGTTGAAAACACAGTGCAGGTGTAACATCACTTATGGGGTCTATGGAAAGGTAAAAGAAAACAGATCAAAAAATAAATACATTTTTCTTTCTTTTTCAAATCATGAACATCTTGAAACCATACAAAGACTTTTTTCCTTTGACTTACTGGTTAGATTGTATTTAGAAGACATTCTCCTACAAAGAAAAATTGCTATCATCAAAAGGAAACATAAAAGCAGAAAAAAATAGGGCCTTTTACTCTTGTGAAGGTCAAATTGCTCCTTGAAACCATATACCTAAGTGTTTTTCAAAACCATAGATTTCAGGGTTAGGTCAGTTTTTTTCTCAGTACCAAATATTTCACTTAAAATGTGAGGACAGATCAATAATCCAATGTTTTTTTATTAATTTCATATAAGAACTCAAGTATAAAGTATTACATTTTTCCACAAAAAGCAGGAAGAAGGCTTCATATGGTACACAGTTTCCCTTAATATGTAGGCACTTTTAAAAAATCAGCTGATTAAAAATTCTGTTAAGCATTTTTCTTTGTTGTTGTTTTGTTTTGTTTTTGAGACAGAGTCTCAAGTTGTCGCCCTGGGTAGAGTACATGGCATCATCATAGCTCACAGCAACCTCTAACACTTGGACTCAAGCAATCCTTGCGTCAGTTTTTCTATTTTTAGTAGAGATGGTGTCTCGCTCTTGCTCAGGCTGATCTCAAATTCATGAGCTTAAGCAATTCGCCTGCCTCGGCTTCCAGGGGATTATAGGTTGGAGTCACTGGGCCCAGCCATAAAATTCTGTGGAGGCTTACTTATGCTCAGCCTGTTTTGTGCAAGACCCCATCCTGCCTGACCCTGTGGGAGTGATGGGCTGACAGACTGCACCTCAGCCTAGAGAACAGTACACAGGGGCTGCCAAGGTCACAGAGGTCTCCCATGGGAGAGTGGGTGGCCTCTGGGCTTATAATCACAGTTTGGGAAATATAGAAATATTCATTTGCTAGTTTTTTATCAAAATAAATAGCCTAAAACCAGTGATCAATCCAAAGGAATATAAATCAAGAAAAGAACCACAATGCAAAGTCAAAACAAGGAAGTTTGATGCCTCAAACTGCCACTGAAGAAGAGCATGCCTAGAATTCCATGAGCAAAACCTCAAGCTTGTGTGGCTAGTTTAGAAACAGGTCTGGTGGACTCCAAGACTTTTTATGTTGAAGCTAATTGAAGAGGGCTACGGAAAACAAACACAGGACCCTGGGCTAAGCACCGCAGAAATACCTAAATGCAATATAGTCCACCAGGATGGACAGAAAGGGCTCAACCCCTCACTTGGCTAGCATATGCCTACTTGATCAGGGTAAGTTTTATGCCCTGGTGAGCCAGAACTTGGCCTTCCCAACGTGGCACCTCAGGTATTGACTGTCATTCACGGGAGGTGACATGTCAGGGGCAAGTGATTTACCATCTCTACTTAAGAAGGATATACATTAACATTCATAATAGAGGAGCAACGTAATACTGGTAAATCACTACAATCTACTATTTGAACATAGCATAAAAATGAAACCTGTTTAGAAAACAATGATTTCTGACCAGACTGACAGCAGAAGGAGTCATGGGGGGAGTGACCTCTGAGCAAGTAAGCATCTTCGTGGCCTAAGAGTGGAGAAGAGATGAAGAGGGTAAGAGCTGTTTTGCACTATGACTAGGACATTATAATTATTTGGGCTTGGATTTTAGAAGCCTGCTAGTTGTACCATTAGGTTTTAAACCAAGACAGAAAAAATACCTTCCAGTAAATGATGAGGATAATTAAAGCATGCATGTGTCCATAAGAATGATATATTATCTGCAAATATAGCACTGAAGGATGAGCTCCAAAATCTGCTAATTCTCTATTTCTAAATGTGGGCACTGTTATTTATGAGAATACTAATTCTTTTTTATGGTGGTTACATAATCAAGTGTCTCTGTGATTTAAAAAAAAATGATTAAAGTATTGGTCTCATAAAAACAAAATAAATCACATCAATAATTAAATTTATAGCAGATGCTTTATTTGTGGGGCATTTGTGTGCAGTTTATAACTGAACTGTCAGACTTCATCTCACATGGGCATGAGAGACCTGCTCACTTATATAAAACATTTGTGTTTGAAGTTAAGACAAAGGTAAGAGCCACGGAAGCCTCAATTCTGCGTGTTGAGATGAGCAAATCTACATACGTGGGATTGCCCTTCAAGTGAGACTTCACACATAATGGAAAATATTGAGTAATGACCAGAGAAAGGTAAATTCCCGGAACTCTAGTACTTCCTCAGAGTGTCCACTATTGCGTTTTAACAAATCCAGTTAAAGAACTTTCTAGAAGTAAACTGAGACCAAATCCCAGTACAAACATTCAATGTGTTGTTGTTGTTGTTTTAATTTGTTGAATTTATTTCTTTGTTTTGTCCATGGGAAAACTATTCAGTTTGGTGAAAGACTAAAACATTTCATGTAGAACAAAGAGCTTTTTGAACTGTAATACACTTATGGTTTAAATCACATCTTGTCACTATATAATGAATTGTTTAGTAGGATTATTTGTTGGTATATTTGTTAGATCTATGTAGGTGTGAGGGGAAGCTTGCCTTTTCCCCCAAAAGTTTGCTAAAAGATCAACTCACAGTTAAGGCAGATTAATAAGAGAAAGGTTTATTTACCATGCCCATGTGGGGAATGACAGAGTGATTATCCAGTATCTCGTTGGGATTCAGACACTATTATACACGCCTTTGAGAGGGCTGGGGGAGCAGAGGAGCACAGGAATTCTATTTAGAAGGGACAGTGGTGCTAGGGAGAATAAATGGATGGGGGAAACAGATTGACTTACAAATTAACCTGAGAGACAAGTGTCATGTTTTAAATGATTTGGGACAGGTCTGCTTCCACTCTTGATCATCTTTCCTGCAATATACTGAGATAGTGGGGAGTAGAAGGGAAGTCAATGGTCCCTTTTGATTTTCTGATCAGGTCAGTCTCGTTAATGCAGATAGAGAGAAGCCCCTTCCAAGGACCAGTTAGGGCCTTCTTTGTACTCAGAGTCATATTTGGGGTGAAATTTCCTGAGTTCCTTCATAACAAATTGCCACAAACTGGTGGCATGAAACAACATGAATTTATTTTCTCACAGTTCTTGAGCCCAGAAATTCTGAATCAGGTTGTGGGTAGGGTTGGTTTCCTTTGGAAATTCTGAGGGAAAATCCATGTCTTGCCTCTTCCAGTTTCTGGTCACTCTAGGAATTAATTCCTCACTTAGTGGCAGCATCTCCTTCATCCCTTCTTTCTTCACATGACTTCTCTGTGTCCCTTCCTTTCTTCTCCTTGAAGAACACTTGCCAGTAAATTGGGGGTCTACCCTAATCCAGGGTACTCACATCTAGATATTCTTATCTGAAAAGCTCTGCAGAGACTATTTTTCCAAGTAATTGCACATCCAAATAAGAAACGTTCATAGGTTGTAGGTGGACTTATCATCTGGGGGTCTCCATCAGTCATTAAAGTCACATTCAATTATTTTTGCTGTTATTCACATTGTAGATATAGCTTCTTCTCCCAGTTAATATTGATATTACATTAAATAAAAAATAATCTGTGACTCAGCATAGTGAATTTTACCCTCTTCTGCTTTTATTTGGCTTTGTTAATTGGTCTAAATTCCATTCATTTTCCACCTATTTGTAAGACATTGCTCCAATTCAACAGAGTTTAATCTCATCTTCTTCTGAAAATTCCTCAAACATTACCTTCTAGCTGAAAGAATGTAAGAGATATCCATCCTGTTATTTACTTTCAATTCATTAATTAATTTTAGTTTTTGCCATCTGTTCTCCCAGAATAAAAACATTCATCTACCGAGTTGTTAACAATGTTGTGAAAATATTTTCCTACTAGAGTTAATGTTAATTTTATTATTATAATAAAAATGTATAGGTTTTAGCCAGAGATGGTTCTGATTGTGGTTCATACCTTACAGCTTTTGTACTTTTCAATATATTTGATTTAAACAAGTCACTCAATATTTTCTAGCCCATGTTTTCTAATCTGTAAAATGAGAACTCTAATACCTCCTATGCCTGTTTATAACAAAGACTGGATATAACAAAGGTAAACCATTCACGGGTATCCAACTGGAAGACCTCCAAAATGTGATGACTTTTTTGCTTATCTGTAATGGCAGGTATCACACAAATTATGCATGGCCTTTTTTTTTTTTTTTTCTAATTTTCTCATCATCTTTTGTTAGTGTTTGTGTAGTTAATGTGTGGCCCAAGACAACATTTTTGTTCCAGTGTGGCACAGAGAAGCCAAAAGGTTGGACACCCCTAGAGCCTAGCACATAGCATTTACTTTGTAAATGCTATTCATCACCTGTTACAGGCTTTGTATACAAAGCAAAAGTATCAAAGGCAATTTTACTTGTTAGCTCATTCACTTAATTCACTTAAATACGGAACTGAACAGTGTCTGATGTAAAGTCAGTGTGGGAGGTGTGGTGTCACCTGAGATTCTGAGGTCCCAAGTTGTGCCCTAACAATTTCCTTAGAGGATCTGCTGCCTGACCCACGTGAACCTGTCAGACTGGCTTCCACATCTTCCCTGGCACACCTACAGTCTTGCTTATGCTGTTAGACTCTTAGGAAAGTTCCCCTTTCTTCTCTGCTATCCTGACCTGCTCACTGTTTATGGTCCAAAAGAAATCACTTATCAATGTAATTCATTCCCACTTACCTCCTCCCAAACAACTACAGGCATTGCCCCTCCACAACCAATTCTAAGTACGAGGTCTCTTCTCATACTTAGTCTCAAATGTATGTTCTAATTTGAAATTTTAAAGTACTCATTTTGGCCTTTGTTGTATACTGCCTGGCATTGTCAAATGATGCAAGTTAGGTACTATAAATCATCAAATATAAGTGTCATGCAGCCAGAGATTTTAAGTAAGTGTATTAGGGGGTGGCATTCTGAATTCAATTACATTGTTCTTGCAGGTTTAAGACTTAACTTCAGAATGTTTGTTCATTTGTTTGTTTGTGTTAATAAAATTAGCTCCAATCTCACATCATCCAGACTAGTGGGAAATCCAATTCTTGTAATTATTGGGGCTTCCTGTCTCCCAGTTGTTCAGTCATTTAGAGATTGCAAATGAAGGCAACCATTTGGGTCCTTCAGTCCTTGGCCCATTTTAGTTACCACTTTAATGCCACAATCCATGTGTGTATCACCTGTGAAATCTCCAAGCTTCCATGACAACTGAGCTATGAGGCTTTTCCATGACTGACAGATCCAGCATCTGGAGTTCAGTTTAGCTATTTTCTTAGAATCCAGTCACTGCTCTGTGTTATCAGAAAGCAGTTCTGGAATCTCGAATCCTCATGGGTCTAAGAAACACCACCCTTTCCTTTAACTTGGAAAAAACTTTGTCTATTCCCAGACTTTTTAATCTACCTCTCTCTTCCTTGCGTGTTCAGTAAAATCTCTCCATTAAGTTTAGATTTACAAATGGCAATAAAAGAAGCTGTCTTCAATAATCTTCTGTTTTCAACCCTGCAGCTCTACCTTAGATAGAACACAATAATTAACTTGATTGGAACTAGGGGGAAAAATCATGAGAGACATACCATTGAATGTTTAAGTAAATTTTTCTTTCTAACTGTAAGCATCTAAAAATATGAATTATCTGGATATGTCTCAAGGAGTCGTGAAGTGTACCTCTCAATGGAGATTTCCTGAGGAACCTAGTAAAAAATAAATTATTTCAAGGGAAGAAAGATTCTGACAGAAGAATTGGTTGTGGAAAGGGAATGCCTCATATTGTTTGGGAGGAGGTAAGTGGGAATGAATTACATTGATAACATTTGTCACTCAGATGTTTCTTCTGTCTCAGGCCTATGATCTAGAGTGAGAAGGGCCTGAAAGAGGACTTCTTTAAAAACCCCACAAGATGTTGACAGCATGTAGGACTTATGCCTGAGGGTCCATTTAATATAGTTGAGGGAAAACACAAGTTAGAACATTGAAGTCTCTGAACATGACTTTGGCTCATTGATATTTTGGCACAATGGTAGGAAAGCACATAGTGGACTTGGCAAACATTCACGAAGCACACTGTGGCAACACCTCCTGCAGCCAAGAGCGTGGCTGGCAATCCCTGTGGACTAGGTTGTAATAGGAGTAGGTGCCAATGACACACAGGTAATTCCTTGAGTAATAAGGAGCCCTCATGCTTCCTCACTGACCACTTTTTATTATCAGAACCCAGGGCAAGTCACATTCACTGAGCCTGAAAAACATGAAGCAGAACTATTTAAAATGAATCAGAAAGGAGGAAAATGATATTTCCTACATTTTAGAGGGCTCTTTTGTTAAAGCACATGGATTATTTCTCTGAACTCTCAAAAGTGTATATGTGTATGGGAGTGGGGGAGGCAAAAACTTAGAGCGGAGCTAGAATTCCAAACACATTTGCTGTCTCTGGGATGCAGCCAGAGAAATATTCCAACAATGAGCTTTGCCCTTGAGTGCCTGGAGTCAATGCCACGAGAACATGGCATTATGTTCTGTTTATACCTCTCTTTATACTAACATTTACTCAGAGGCCAAGAAATACTTGATACGATAAATCACACAACTTCCTTCAACTATTTTACTAATTGTTAAAAAAGTCGGTTGCTAAACATTTGAGTAACCCTTCTTTTCTGGGAGCACATCAAGCAGTTATACAGGACCAAGCACTAAAGCATTATTATTAATAACAGGGTATGTTCACAATACCTTCAGCTGCAATATACAGAATTGACCCTGTAGTATTTTCTGAATATCTGGCATCTCCTGAAATGTACCCTATCACATTCTAGGTCCCTCAGTCAGGATACTCACCTAGAGATGGACTACTAGTTTAAATAAAATGGGCAGCCTCTGGGGAGTATGGGTGGAAGGAGGGCAATTGGTGGGATCACACCTACGGTGCATTTTAGCAGGGTACTGGGGAAACTTATTAAATGTAGAGTATCAATGTCTTTATATAGTGATCAAGAAAATGCCATGAAGACTATCTGTAACAGTATGATCAAAACCTTTCTGAATGTATATGAATCGTGCCCTATGATTGCACCAATGTACAGAATTATGATTCCATAAAATTATTAAAAAAAAATGGGCAGCCTCTGTAGATAATGTCATCATTTTAAATATCCATAGCACATATTACCTACAACAGACTGTGCTTAGTCCTATAAAATACATTTTTAAATTGCTTTTACTTAACATACCTCAAATTAATTTACCGTAATACATGGTAAAGACAGATATCTACTAACAACTTTCAGCAAATATTGCTCTGAGTATATATATTATATATAGCAAAAAGGACATATTTCTAATTTTATAATGTATTGAACATTTTGATTATTAAATCTCCATTGGAGATAAACCATGGCAATATAGTTATAGCATGTATTTGGGCATATGTGATATAAACATATTATACAGATATGATACATAAACATATAACATTATATGTGCATCTATATTTAAGACATAATGCACAAGATTTAGACACAAGATTTGAATATATCACACTAATTTTCAATAAGATAGAGATTATTCTAAGGGCCAAAACAGAAACAAGCAGATAGCAATTGTTTACAATGACTGGCAAGTAGGTGGCAGCTCCATGGCCTGTGGGTTTCAGGGAAAACTTCGTGGAAAAGGCCATTTCCAAGTTGGGTAGCTATGGGCAAATACTAATGGCTAAGATTTAAGTAAACAGGTTTGTTCCAAGAAGTAGAAAACTACTGAATCAAGAGAAGGTACACATTAAACTGTCAGCTGCCGAGGAAAATTGTTCCAGATAATTGCATGTTGAACTTTGGGCTCTGTGGACCTTTTTTGACTATAGACACTAGAAGGCAAGCATTCATATGTTGAAAGGTTGTGCAATATAATCTCTTCATGCCATTTTCATTTCCTGTATTTACATTAGCAATGGAACAAGATAACAGGGTGGTTGAGCCTTTGATACACTCTCTGTCTATAAAGGTCAAAGTTAACTTTGCTCACTTGGTTACCTACCATAACAGGTAACACTATGGTACTAATGCTAATGAAATAAGAAAGTGAACATTATAAAGACCCCTATGCATAGAGAATACAAGTATGAAATAAAAACACAGAGATAACATTCTTATGGGTTTATTTTGGGATTTCAAAGATGCATTTCAGAAACGACACCTTTCTTTCTTTTAAATATAAGATATACAGATTCTGAAAAAGAGCCAACCTCTCCTTTGGTAACAGTTTGAGGTCTTCTCCCTTGACCAACCTAATATAATTTCTAGCACATGGTAGATGCTCATCAAAAATACATTGACTCAATAAAGTCATACACACCCATACGTATACCAAGACACCAGTTTGAGTTAGACAGGTTTATGTAAAGTGAAGCACAATAAAATCCACTCGTTGCCTTCACTAATTTCACAAATAGAGACAAGTAAAAATCATTCAGGTCGTTTCAACCTTGAATGTTTAGCAACCTTAAATATGTAGTTCAATACAAGTGTGGCCCTAGAAAAGACCATCGTGGGACAACTACTCTTTCTTTACCCTAGCTTTTTGAGTCCTACCCATAAATAGATCCTAAATAATCCCAGACACCACACATGCTACCATTTTATGGATTGACAATGACAAACCTCAGAGTAAAGTCAAGTCCACTCTCTGCTGTCTCTCAGGCCATACCCAATGAGAGTTTCCATATCAGTCCCTGTAACTAATTTTGTTACTATTTGAAAAAGACCCAAATCCTAGAGGAGCTCCCTCTGCAATGCACTTAAAATTGCAGTGGCCCTGCCCAGCACAGAAATCCAAGTAATAGAATCAGGGGGAACTAAATCAATAAAGATTTGGCATCCTAATACATTTTACAGATAAGGAATGTAAGGCCTGACCAGATGAAGTAACTTGACTAAGGTCAACCCACATCTTAGCAGACCAGCAAAGTCTTGGGGAAACCATGGAGCTGATTCTAAGTGATCAGCATGACCAATTACTTTATTTTTAAATTAACACATAAATGAAAAGATGGAAAAGCAGAGGGGTGACTAAAAAAATAAAGACATGATGTGGAATTCATTGACTGAACCATCTAACCTTTTTTCGTGTGGTACAGACCATGCTTAAAGTCACCATAATACTATAGTATAGACATGTTATGTGTACCTAGACATCACACATGGAATTCAAAGCATTTTTTTACAGCTAGCAAACATGCAAATAATCAGATATATTGAGCTAGCTAACTAATTTGCTAATGGAATATTTGCTCAAAGGCTAGAACTACATAGAAAAAACCTGCAATTAACCTCTGAAAACAAAAAGAATTGTTGCCTAGGTTTTCAGAGCTTAATTATTGACAGAAGCTTAAGGGTAAATCTAAACCATGACCTTAAACATTCTTTATCTTTATACTTCACATCTTATTTGGGAAGTAAGACAATTCTAGCTCCTGAGGTATCCTCATATAAAATGTAAAGAAGCAACTTTTTACAGCTCAGTGAGTTGATCAGAACAAACTTTGTTTTTGAAAATTCAGTTTTATTGCTTCATCAATTTAAGATACAGATTTTTCTAGTTTTATTCCATCTATATGAGAAATAACAAAAAATATTTTTACTTGGTAGTAAATTTAACATGAAAAAATTTCCATATTGAACCATATTTAAGCCTAACGAATTCTAATCAAAGGAAAAAATATACAAGTCCAGAAGTGGTATGGCAAAGAAGAAATTACAGCAATCTGTTTGGCAAACCACATGCAGTTTAGCTTGGCATGAATGATCACGA
The DNA here is from genome assembly GCA_963573935.1 of Arctocebus calabarensis. Taxonomy (NCBI): domain Eukaryota; kingdom Metazoa; phylum Chordata; class Mammalia; order Primates; family Lorisidae; genus Arctocebus; species Arctocebus calabarensis. The sequence continues at coordinate 25,335 of CAUYON010128731.1, forward strand.
GCATCTCTGAGCCTTTACAATGACATGCTGCTATGATGCAATTTGTGTATAGGCTTTCCAAGAAGTAAAGGGTATAAAGCCAACATTTATTGACCATTTACTATGTGTACATAGTGGGCACTTAATAAATATTTTTGACTGAATGAAGGTCAGGCACAGTGCCAGACAATTTATGCTCTGTCACCTAATTTTCTTTTTACAAAGAGTATGTTGGGACTCTCCAGACTTAGGTAATCAGCTCCATATCGTCTGGTGGGATGAATTCAAGATTCAAACTTAGGCCTACCTTTTCATAAAGCCTAAAAATAGTTTTACCCTAAACATTCCATACACACTAAACATGAATCTAAATATTCCTCTTAAATCATCTAGCATCTTCACAACATAATCTTTCTCTCTCTATGCCCACCATGATCAGGATAGGGAACCACTGACTAAAATGTTAGGGGAGGCTATCTTCCAATGGTAGGGTATAGGGAATAGAATAATGTGAAAGACTACCTCCTTCAAAATCTCTTTCTACTCTATATAATTCTTTGTTTTGAATGCTGTCTTTTCTATTAGTAAAAGACTAATTTATGTTAATAAATTTTCTCTTTCAACATGCAAAGATCCTTGGGAAAATTAAATAGATTGTCATAAGTTTGTTAAAGTGAACTGATTTAATCAAATTGCTTCCACCCAACTGAGATATGTCCCATTGAAGAAATAGATATGTTAATTCAGAGGCTTATGCCCTTAATGGGATGGTGGAAAGGGGCATCTCAGGTGAAGCCAGGCTTGTTAGGTACCATGAGAAGCTTCGTACATCCAAAAAGAAGCATGAGTACAGGGAGAGATAGTCATAATTTAGAGAGGAAGCTCAGAAAGGGAGGTTGGAGTGTAGAAACCTGTGACTCACCTGCCTAGTTTACATATGTCCAGATTTGGTGTCCAACTACTTACATATGTCACTCCCCAACATCTCCCATCTTGGACTATAACAGCTTAATCTATTTATTGACTCATTACCATGCACAAGCAAGAATTATCCTTATGTATGGTACACCCTTAACTACTAATGAAATAATATATTTATACAAAGGATAAAAATAAGGGTAGGTGAGCAAACAAGTATTTTGGGGCAGGCAAAGGTAAGGAAAGCACATACTTGTTTTCAAAGAGTTTGCAATTTGCATTGTACAGGTGTGTATGTATCTATAACAAGCATTGGCTAATGCAAAGCTCTAAATATCAGGGCCCAATGTATTACTTCCCTAGGGCTGCTATAACAAAGTACTAGGAACTGGTGGCTTAAAACAATGGACATTTATTTGCGGTTCTGGAGGCTGTGTGCACACTCAAGCTGGTAGCCATACTCCCTCTGAGGTTCTGAGTTGAATCCTTCTTTGCTCCTTCCTAGATTCTGGCAATTAGTTCTTGGGGTTCTTTGACTTGCAGCTGCCTCACTCCAACCTCTGCCTCTGCTGTCAGAAGGCTCTTTTCCTGTGTGTCTCAATTTTCTTATTTTTCTCTCTTAGAAGAACATCAATCAAACTGGAAGAGGGCCCACCCTAACAACCTTAGCTTAATTACCTCTGCAAAGACCTTATTTCCAAGTAAGTTCACATTCACAGGATTTTAGCTTATCTGTTAGGGGAACACAATTCAACCCACAATTCAACCAACTTATTTGTAACTAATAGCTGCTTTATTCCTAGATGTTGAGGAGTGGTGTGACCATTCATAGTGAGGCCTCTTAAAACTCAGCCAGTTAGTCTGCTAGTCCAAGTTGGTGCCCATGACTTTCTCCTAAGTGCCTGACAAAAATCAGGTGCTTACACTAAGAGCTGAGGTTTCCTAAATGGGATTGAGATTCTTTTTTTTTTTTTTTTGAGACAGAGTCTCAAGCTGTCACCTTGGATAGAGTGCAATGGCATCACAGCTCACAGCAACCTCCAATTCCTGGGCTCAAGCGAGTCTCCTGCCTCCACCTCCCAAGTCGCTGGAACCGCAGGCGCCCGCCACAACACCCGCCATTTTTTGGTTGCAGCCGTCATTGTTGCTTGGCGGGCCCGGAGGCTGGATTCGAACCCGCCAGCTCAGGTGTACGTGGCTGGCGCCTTAGCCCGTTGAGCCACAGGCACCAAGTCGGGATTGAGATTCTAAATAAATTTTCAAAGGAAAAGTATTGAT
>CAUYON010128732.1:0-14197 GCA_963573935.1 Arctocebus calabarensis
CCACCAAACAACAATGACAGCTGCAACCAAAAAATGGCCAGGCGTTGTGGCAGGTGCCTGTAGTCCCAGCTACTTGGGAGGTGGAGGCAAGAGACTCACTTGAGCCCAGGAATTGGAGGTTGCTGTGAGCTGTGATGCCACGGCACTCTATCCAGGGTGACAGCTTGAAGTCTGTCTCAAAAAAAAAAAAAAAGATAAAAACTAGGGCTGTGCCTGTGGCTCAGTGGGTGGGGCGTTGGCCCCACATACCAAGGGTGGCAGGTTCGAACCCAGCCCTGGCCAAACTGCAACAAAAAAATTAGCTGGGCGTTGTGACGGGCGCCTGTGGTCCCAGCTACTTGAGAGGCTGAGGTAAGAGAATCTCCTAAGCCCAGGAGTTGGAGGTTGCTGAGACGCAACGGCACTTTACCAAGGGCGATAGAGTAAGACAGAGTCTCTAAAAAAAAAAAAAACAAGATTAAAAACTAGAAGGATAATGATTTGGGTTTTTTTTGCGAGGGGGGAGGACAGAGTCTCACTTTGTCGCTCTTGGTAGAGTGCTGTGGCATCACAGCTCACAGCAACCTCGAACTCTGGTGCTCTCTTGCCTCAGCCTCCCAAGTAGCTGGGACTACAGGTGCCTGCCACAACGCCCAGCTATTTTTTTTTTGTTGCAATTGTCATTGTTTAGCTGGCCTGGGCCGGGCCAAACCTTCCAGCCTCCGTGTATGTGGCTGGCACCGGAACCACGTGCTATGGGTGCCGAGCCTAGAAGTATAATTATAACTTGTTTTAAATTTTTTTTTTTAGACTCTCATTTTGTTGCCTTTGGTAGAGTGCCGTGGTATCATGGGGCACAATAACCTTAGACTTCTGGGCTCAAGTGATTCTCTTGCCTCAGCCTCCTGAGTAGCTGAGGTTACAGACACTTGCCACAATACCCAACTATTTTTAGAGGCAAGGTCTTTTTTTTTTTTGAGACAGAGCCTCAAGCTGTCACCCTGGATAGAGTGCTGTGGCATCACAGCTCTCAGCAACCTCCAATTCCTGGGCTTAAGTGAGTCTTCTGCCTCTTCCTCTGAAGTAGCTGGGACTACAGGCACCCGCCACAAAACCTGGCCATTTTTTGGTTGTAGCTGTCATTGTTGTTTGGCGGGCCCAGGCTGGATTGGAACCCACCGGCTCAGTTGTATGTGGCTGGCGCCATTGAGTCATAGGCGCCGAGCCTAGAGGCAAGGTCTTGCCCTAACTCAGGCTGGTCTGAAACTCGTGAGCTCAAGCAATCCACCACCTCAGCCTTCCAGAGTGCTGGCATTACAGGCGTGAGCTACCACATCTGGCTGATTTAAATTTTTGTGTTTTTAGTATATTCCTTTAGGACTTTGACAGAAGATGACTTGGGACTTCTCAAATCTGGGTAATACTGTTAGCTATTTATTTATTACATATAGAGTATATTATATGTCACAAACAGAAATTGGATTTTTTGTAGTACAAATTTTATTTAACAGGTAACATAACTCTTCTAAATAAAAATCAGAAACACAGGGCGGCGCCTGTGGTCCAGTGAGTAGGGCGCCGGCCCCATATACCGAGGGTGGCAGGTTCAAACCCAGCCCTGGCCAAACTGCAACAAAAAAATAGTTAGGCGTTGTGGCGGGCCTAGCTACTGTTGTGTGGTTCCAGCTACTTAGAGGCTGAGATAAGAGAATCGCCTAAGTCTAACAGGCGGAGATTGCTGTGAGCTGTGATGACACGGCACTCTACCGAGGGTGACAGAGTGAGACTCTGTCTCTTAAAAAAAAAAAACAAAAACCAGAATCACCTTTAAAGCTTTCTTTAACGCTCACAGGGCATGCACTGTGGGGCTGTGAAGGAGCCTCAACTTTACTTTCTGACTGTCCCAGGAGTGTAGGTGTGATGAACCCCCAGAGGGGTTCAGTCTGTAGTTAGCATGCAGATTCTGTCACGAGTCCTGGCTAGATGAGTCTGCAAGGGAAGTCACTACAGGTTAGAGTTGTGCCTGGTCACCAGCCTGTCCACACACTCTGCAGTGTTCATGTCTGGGCCATGACCTTCGGGGTTTGAGCTCCAATTTAAGCACCGTGAGGATGTTTGGGCCTGAGGTCACCAGGGTGCTGTGGTCACAGGGGCCTGTGCTGGCTAAGGTTAAACTATAATCCTTGTTTGACCATTCACCAATTTGTTATAAAGAGTACTACTCAGAAATACTAGGGCAGGTGCAGAGCGTGTGGTGTGAGCTACTAGCCTCACCTGGCACAATCCCCCTGGCACCTTGTGTTCACTGACCCGGAAGGTCAAGACATTTTTTTTCTCTCTCCTTTTCTTTTTCTTTCTTTTTTTTTTTTTTTGAGACAGAGCCTCAAGCTGTCACCCTGGATAGAGTGCCATGGCATCACAGCTCACAGAACCTCCAATTCATGGGCTCAAGCGAGTCTCCTGCCTCTGCTTCCCAAGTAGCTGGGACTACAGGCGCCCGCCACAACACCCAGCTATTTTTTGGTTGCAGCCATCATTGTTGTTTGGTAGGCCCAGGCTGGATTCGAACCCGCCAGCTCAGGTGTATGTGGCTGGTGCCTTTGCCACTTGAGTCATAGGCGCTGAGCTGGTTGAGATATTTTCTTAAGAGTTTGGAGCAGTTTCAGAATCATTTGTGGACTTGGCTCTCAAAACTTCTTAGAGAAAGGAGAGAAAACTTAAGCAAAGAAACTGGAAGGAATTTATAAAATTAAAATGTATTCTTTGATAAGGCTAATAGCTAAAACTCTTACCAGCCCAGTTACGGGAAAAGCAAAAATAAGCAAGGTTGGAGATAGAAAGGGAGTGGGAAAACTGTAAGTTAAGGGGAAGACACAAGCAGAGGAAGTGCTCGCTGTCCACTTGTGCAGCCTCTCTGCTCTGGAGCAGGGGCCGTGCACATTCCTAAATTCACCTGGAGGTGGGACTGCAACTGCCAGTCACCCTGGGGAGACTGGGAAATGAATTTGGGATTCTGAACATATTGGTCCCAGTGCTTTATACTTGAGTCCATTTAAAGCATGGGAACTTATAGGGCCGCCTACGCTATTCTGGGTAGGGCAAGATGAGGCCCCCCGAATTCGTTTCATGGATGTGGCACGATCCTGCTGCCTGAAAGAGGCCACTCACTCAGGAATATTGTGCCAGATTCCAAAGAAAATACTAACAAATTCAATCTAGCATGTGAAAAAGTCACATTCAGGGGTCGAGCAAGTGTACTGAGTAATGAAAGGATGATAGAAAAAAGAACATCAGGAAACCTACAATCTGTGTCAATAAATTAACGGCAGGGCGGCGCCTGTGGCTCAGTGGGTAGGGCGCCGGCCCCATATATTGAGGGTGGCGGGTTCAAACCCGGCTGGCCTTGGCCAAACTGCAACAAAAAAATAGCCGGGTATTATGGCGGGCGCCTATAGTCCCAGCTACTTGGGAGGCTGAGGCAGGAGACTCGCTTGAGCCCAGGAGTTGGAGGTTGCTGTGAGCTGTGATGTCACGGCACTCTACCCAGGGTGATGGCTTGAGGCTCTGTCTCAAAAAAAAAAAAATAATAATTGAGTGGCACCTGTGGCTCAACGGAGTAGGGTACTGGCTCAATATGCTGGAGGTGGTGGGTTCAAGCCCAGCCCCAGCCAAAAACTGCAAAAAAGAAAAGAAAAATTCACCAACATTTCAAATATTCCCCCATTTAATCCTATGACGTGTGAGTACTTGGCTGTCACTATCCCTACTTTTCAGGCAGTGACAAACCCTTGCCAGTTGTCCCTCAGCTGGTAGTGACAGACTAGCACATAAACCATGTGGTCACTCTGAAATCTGGGCTTAAGACCACCAGGCTGTGCTGGCTACAAAGTGATTCTGCCTCTGGCAAAGTCAGCTCTCCCCAAAAGTGGCTGTCTTTCCCTATATGGTTAGATGGGGAAAGTTCAACCAGTGTAATACTGATGAAGACGCCAGGAGATCCAGGATGGACCCAGAGAGAAAGCAAGAAAGTCTAACCGAAGGGCATATACAAAAGGGTTTAAGGCTTGGGAGACAGGTGTCCACATCATGGGTGGTGGCCGAGTGGCAGCCATCCTGAGTTCGGCTGCTGTGAGGCAGTTCCCTTTAGAGTCCCTCTAGGTCAGTGGTTCTCAACCTTCCCAATGCTGTGACCCTTTAGTACAGTTCCTCATGTTGTGGTGACCCCCAACCATAAAATTATTTTCCTTGCTACTTAATAACTATAATTTTGCTACTGTTATGAATCGTAAGGTAAATATCTGACGTGCAGGATGTATTTAGGCGACCCTTGTGGAAGGGTCGTTTGACCCCCAAAGGGGTCGTGACCCACAGGGTGAGAACCGCTGCTCCAGTGTGTCTGTGGAACTAGGCACAATAAACTTAGGGTCCCCAGAGAAGCATGGGGAGCTGTTTGCTGTGAGACTCAAGAAAAGGAGAGTGAGTGGGAAGTTGCCACTTGCAGGTTTTAAAGCCTGCAGTGCAGTGGCTAAAGCACCCAGTGTGGAGTCTTGTCCCCAGCACATTTGCATGGGGTGGGTGGGACAGAAAGAGGTCAGAGGTGAGAGTGCTGCGGGCTCCTTCTGGCATTCGGGAGCCAGTAGGGCCGGGGCAGCATCAGTGCTGCCAACCCAGGGAAGGGCAGACAGATACAGGGACGGGGACATGGGTTTGGAAAGTCAATTCTGTCTCTTCTAAGCCGGCACCCCTACCGCTGGGAATCTGTGCCCTAGACACGTAGCTCACACTCAGGGGCTCTGCTTCCAAAACACATCTTTTGTCTTAAAAATGACACAAACACTGAAACTGGAGTGATGGAAGTGCCTGGCCCCTTTGTCCTGGGACTGGCAGTCTTTGAACATGTTTTCTTGTTACTTAACCAAAGGGATGTCAGAAAATTGCATATGATACTCTTATATTTAGAAAAAACTTCTTCATAGCTGCATCTTGAGCGTGTCTGTGTGAGTGTGGGGAGGTCTGCAGGGACGCGCGGGCTGTTGGCACCCCTGGCCTTGGCCAGAAGGGCAGGGAGGTGTGTGGTGCCCATGAGGGAGATGGCTGTGGCCTGCGTGCTGGTAGCGTGTGTGGACCGTGTTCATTCCCACTGTATCCTGGAAGGTAAGAGAATCTGTTAACTGGAACCTGGAAGTGTGCCCCTCCTGTTACCTGCATGTGAGTGACAGTCACCCGTGGAAACCCACTTTCCTGACTGTCTTGTTCCTTTTGCTTTGAAGTCGCATCTGGGACACCGCCTCGGGCCAGTGCCTGAAGACGCTCATCGGTGAGTGCTGTGCTCTGCATCTGGACCTGCCTGGGAGGACACCTGTGCTCTTTCCCACCCTTGTTCTCTGTTACCATCTTGGAAGCCTCCACTTTCTCTGTCCCAGATCTGCCCTCTCTGGGAGGAATCTTCATTCTTTTCCCATCATCTCCCCCGCCCCCAGCTGCTTCCTGACTGCTGCTAAGTTCGGGGTGTTAGTGGCTACACAGGTCTGTACTGTCCAGGTTGCTGGACCCCTTTGGGCTCAGTCTGTGCTCAGTGGCTTTGTGGCCCTGCCTGGAGTTTGCCTCTAGGATAGTTCCTTGAGCCGAACCCCAATGGAGGGGGATGCTGCCTCTCCTATGGGGGCTACTGGTGAGGTGGGAGCAGGGATGGGCCTGAGGTCTGCACCTGGAGGGTGAAGAGGGGAAGGCATGTGTCCATGTGACCCGGGCAGCTGGGCATGGTGGATGTGTGACTGGAGGGCAGGTGATGGGCCTTTGGGAGGCCATGGTGGTGCTCTCATGGGAGAGAGGGCTAATGTTACTAAGAGGTTGATGAGCTTGGGGCAGCCTGGAGGCCGGAGTTCTGGGTGAATGTATAGAATAGGGGCCTGGCCCTGGAGTAGGGTGGGCTGTGGCCTCCCAGGGCACTGTGGTGAGGGAGGGAGATGGAACACCCTGGGGAGGTCTGCCTCCTGAGCTCAGCCTCCCGAGGCTGTCGTGGGACAAGCGACTGCCTTCGTCTGCTAGGCCTGCTGTGATAAGATACGGCGAGGGGCCGGGGTGAATAACAGGTATTTGGGTATTTACTTTCTCAAGGTCCTGGGGGCTGGAAGTCCAAGACTGAGGTGTCTGCGGGGTTGATTTCTCCTGAGATCTCTCCTTGGCTGGCAGATGACCTCTTCCTCCCCTTTTCTCATATAGCTCTCTCTGTGCACCTGTGCCCTGGTGTATCACCCATCCATTTACCCTCCTTATGAGGGCACTAGCAAGATTGGACTGGGCCACCCTGAGGGCCTCATTTTTATGTCTCTGTGTCTTTGAAGGCTGTTACTGCTTCAACGTGAGTTTTAGGGGCACAGGTCCCTGCTGACAGACCTTGCAGGACCTGTGTCGCGTGTCCACTTTCTGACAGTGAAGTAATGCTGTCAACTGTCAGCCGGTATCTCGTGCAGGAGCCTGGTGTGCGGCTCTGCCAGGCAGGACGGTGGCGCCTGCACAGAGTTCTGGTGCAGGTGCAGTGGCCGCTGTCGGTGTCCTGACCCTTGTTAGAGGGAGCTGGTCGCCATCCTGTCAGCATGTGGGAAGGGGTGCTGTCCCAGCCCGAGCTGCGCAGTGTGCTCACTGCGGACAGCAGAGGGTGGGCTATGTGGACCGAGGGGGTTTTCCTGTCTGGTGTCAGCGTGGGTCTTCACTAGGCAGGCCAGCTGTGCGTGGCCGCAGTACCCCTTCACATTGAATTAAATGGGCCAGTCCAGGGCCGGGCCACATGGTATGGTGTGACCCTGAGGGAGGGCCTAAGGGCGTCACACTGACTACTGTGCCTTTTCAGTGTGTCTGGCCAGCCTGAGGGAGTGTAGGCCCCGGGTCCCTGCCAGGGCCTGGCGTCCTCCTGGTAATGCTGTGTGCTGCATCCTTGTGGGTGCTCGGGATACACCAGTGCATGCCCACGCCCAGGGGGCCTCTCACAGGCTGGGGGTGGCAAGACAGTCCCAGGCAGGTGCACCTCCTTCACCAGACAAGGGGAGGACAAACACCTCCTCCCTCCCGAGGACAGTCGAGCATCATGGCCAAACACTCCAGCCTTTATGTTGGAAATTTCTGGGGGCATTGACTCCTTGTCCACTGTGAGAAAGGGCAGCTGCTCCTCACTCCCAGGGCCCCTTGGGTGAAGCCCGAATATCGAGAGCGCCAGGAGCAGAGATGTGGGTGAGGGCCATGGGGGCTGGGTTTGGGGTTGGAGCAAGGGTCTCCTGCTGTGTTAAGCAAGCCGCAGGAGTGTCGGGGTGACCTCCTCAGGCGCTCTCTGCTCCTAGTGGGACAGTTCCTCCTGGAGCTGGGTATTTGCAAACCCTGTGGTGTGGGGTGGGAACGTCCCCAGTCTTCTCATTCAGGTGCTGAGGTGGCCTATGGTGGCTTTCCTCAGGCCGGATCCTAAAGTCCCTTGTCAAAGGGGCCCTTGGGGTTGTGGGCCTAAGGCATCAAGAACCCACTCAGGAGTGCAAGTGATGGGTGTAGGGTGTGCTCAGAACTCTTCGGGGGCTTCACACAGGTGGTGGTGTTGGCACCAATGGCACTGACCCCACTAGATGCCCCCAAGGGTGATGGGGAGTGGGTCCTGTCCCTCCTGCTGCCGGTGCCCACACAATATCAGCCTGTGTGTTTTTGATGCAGACGATGACAACCCCCCAGTGTCATTCGTGAAGTTTTCTCCGAACGGAAAATACATCTTGGCTGCCACGCTGGACAAGTAAGTGCCATTGTCTGTGGCGCAGGTGCCCTTCCTGCCAGGGACATCTGTCTCTTTCTATCAGCAGGAGACTTCGCAGAGAGTTTTTTACTCTTAGGACAGGCCCCGAGTCCTACTGGGGCTTTTAGGCTGGAAGAAAGGCCCCCACCATCTGCAGAAGGATTTCAGACCCAGTTTTCTTTTTGAGTTGGCTGTGACCAGGCGGTGGAGCATTCCTGCCTGGAGGGCTAGGGTGGGATGGGGGTCCCCAGGGTCTCTGGTTCTGACCTCTGAGCACCTTGATTTTACCTGCGAGAAAACTATGGGACAGAGTTTTATTTTTGGGGGGGAGGAGGGACAGAGTTTTAATTGTGTAAACTGACATGCTGTGGGTGACCATCCACGCCATGGCCTCCCCACAGGTGCACTGTGGGCAGCCCTAGGGGGCCGCCTAGCCCCAGATTGCCACATGGTCAGCCTTGTCCATAGTCAGCCCTTGCCACTTGGGGCTGCCCCAGTTTGAGCAAGAGTGTTGGTGACCTTTGTTCTCGGTGTTTCTGGAACCAAAATGAGTTCCTTGTCTATGATGCTGACCACTGACTTGTTCAGGGACCGCAGTGCCCAGCTGCGATTCACAGTCTGTCTTTGAACTACAAATACTTGGGGTTTTCACCTGCTGCTCCTAGATGTCCTTAAGTTGCTAAACCTTGTGGACCTGGGGCCCTTGCCATGGTGGGGACCCTCACTTTGATGGGGAAGGGGTTCCCACCCCACTGGTTTTGCACCCCGTGGTTGCTGAGGTGGTGGTGACAGAGTTGGGTGCAGTGATGAGGGACGCCCCTGAAGCAGCTCTGCCCCTCTGTCTTCCAGCACCCTGAAGCTCTGGGACTACAGCAAGGGGAAGGTGAGCGCCTGGGCACGCCTGTCACGAAGGCTCGGGCCTGTGTTGTGCACCGTCCCTGGTCGTGGTGGCTGACGGTAGCAGAGCTGACCCAGGCAGCCCAGCAGGAGGGAGCCCGGAGAGCCGCCCCCACGCAGTCGGTTTGGTCCAGATTTCTGACAGTCCTGGGGTTTGCAGATTCCAGTCTGCAAGTTACAGCTTTGACTGTGGGCTGGTACATGTGTGTACTTAGGGTAATTTTCAGACCAGTTAGTGGTAAAGTGCCTGCGCTTAGAACTCAGAATTGTCCAGAACACGGGGGAATTGTGACCTGTGACCAGCATGTCCCCTGCTGTTGCAGTGCCTGAAGACATACACTGGCCACAAGAATGAGAAATACTGCATATTTGCCAATTTCTCCGTCACTGGTGGGAAGGTAAGTTCCCACTCTGACAAGCTTCTTGTGCTTTCTTGGCCACCCTTCCTGAGATGCCGTAATCCTGAGATTGTTTTAGGCTCTTAGAGATGCTTCTCTGTGCCTACAAGGCGAATGGTTTTCTGTTTGAACCAAAGCAAAACCGCACTGTCCCAGGTGTTGGTGGGGCGTTTGCCTGCATATACTGGGGATGCCTCCCCGTCTGTTTCTAGACCCTTCTCCTTTTAATGGGGACGAGAATTCTGTTGTAAGGCTGGGCTTGGATGGGTGGCTGATACCTTCCTGTCAAGTCTAGACCTGGCAGGTGTAGATTTTCTACCTACCTCCTGGTCTCCATGCTCACGTCTTGCTTTTATCCTTGGTCAAGGCGGGGCTTGAGAGTAGGGCAGACGCTTGGCTGAGATGTGAATGACAGAAAAGAAGCACTGAGAAAATTTAACTTGAGCAACATCTCTGGCCTAGAAGCCTTCCCTGGCAGGTGGGGCACTAGGGTTTCTCTGAGTGTGGCTGTGTTGGGAGGAGGCAGCCTTGGGCTGAACTGGAGACAGCAGGCTTTAGCAGCAGCAGGACAAGTGTGAAACAGGATGGAAGAGAACTTTCTGGCCCCTCCACACATGCAAGCTCTGACCTGGCTTTTCTCACCCCTCTGTCTTCTCTGCCTGCTGCCCAGTGGATCGTATCCGGTTCAGAGGACAACCTGGTTTACATTTGGAACCTGCAGACAAAAGAGATTGTACAGAAATTACAAGGCCATACAGGTGAGCGCCTATGTGGAGTCCCACGGCACTTGCTGGTTTCACGGTGGCTCATGAAGAAAGATCGGTGGCCCGTCTGTGGCTTGCCACCTGCTCCCCCTCTTCTTCCTCTGACCTCTGCCCTCAAAATTCGTAGAGCTGGTCAGTGCTGGTCCTGACCAGAGCCCTGCTCCTGGCTTCACCCTCCCTTTCTGTCCTGCCTGGTGTCCTGGTTGGGAAGTGTATGAGGCTCTGTGCCTGCTCAGCTGGGCGAGGCCCCGGCCTCTGTCTCACTTCCTGGTGAGCTTTGTTTCCTTAGCCATCCACTGCCCAGTCTCGGAGGCCTTGGCTCCTTTTGAGGACCCTGGTCCCCACCTCCCAGGCAGTCCCTGGCTTCACTGAAGCATATGGAGGCGGCTCCTGCTGGTTCTTGGGCACCTGGGGATGGCACTCCCGGTCCTTGGCTGCCCTTGAAGGCTGTTGCTGCTCCCTCCCTCTCTCTCCCCCACATTGGCACTTGGAGGCTGAAAGAGCAGGGGTGCTGCAGCCCTGTGGGTTTCTAGCCTCTTCCCTAAGAGCCATCAGCCTCACTGGGTTGGGAGTGGACTGACATCCTGGGGTCAGAGGTAGTTCTCACTGGGCTGAGTTGTCTGCCGCACTCCTTACCCCTGCAGGGACAGCACTTGGACGTGGCGTGGCTGACCTCACTGGCCAGCTCAGACTGGACGTCCCTGCTAAGGGACAGACATGCCTTTGAGTACTAAAGCCAGCCCTGTAGGGCACTTTCGGTGGTCAGCAGCGGTGGGAGTGGTTTGTCCCTGGGTCCAGCTAAGAGAGGGGCATTGTCCACAAAGAATTGAGGACTGGTGGTTTGTCCTGTGGGCACTGAGCCCTGCAGAGTCCCATGTTCACGGCTGGTGGTGCCCCTGCAGCCATCCAACCCAGGCTATCTGCTGGCGTCACCTGGGGGTCGGTCTGAATCTCCCTCACCCCTGGTGGGTGGGTGGGTGGGGTGAGGCCTAATTCTCCTGAGGCTAGTGGGGAAGGCGTGGCCAGTGCCTAGGAGGGGGTGGGGAGGCGGGGCTCAGCCTGGGGTAGCCCCTCAGACGCTTGGCATGGGGAGCACTCTTGACTGTGTCTTTCCTTTCAGATGTTGTGATCTCAACAGCTTGTCACCCGACAGAGAACATCATTGCCTCAGCTGCACTAGAAAACGACAAAACGATTAAGCTGTGGAAGAGCGACTGCTAAGCCCTTGGCTACCCCGAGAGACTGTCGGGACTTGATCTGGATTGGCAAGAACAGTGGGTGTCGAGGATGTGGCCCTGGTCTGGGTCCGGGGACCTGGGCAGGGCCTGACTTGAGCCTTCTCCTCTTTGAAGACGATTTGGCTGAGGGGGAGTGGACCACTGGAAAGTCCTAATTTCCTGGTGACATTTCTTGCCAATTCTTCTAACACTGTCTAGGGAAGTGTTCCTAGTCTGTATTGTGTTCAGAGTCAACAAAAATTTTTAATTTTTTATTACAAAAGGGTGAAGTTCAATTTATCATGAGTTGTGTTTTTCCAGTAAACGTTCTGTATCTCTTTTGATATTCTGCCCAGTGCAATGCTGACCCATCTCCACCACCATGGCTCTGGCCTGCTGGCCTCTCCCACCTCACCCTCTGTGGTCCCGGTCCCCTGTCTGTCGAGTAGGTACTCTAAAACATGGCTCCAGCTGGTCACGATTCCTGCCTGTCATAGTACCCAGCGTATTTTCAAGTCTTTTCTGGAAACATAGCGTTGTAAGGTTATTTCCATGTAAAGAACCTTTGTGTCCTGGGATTCACAGTTCATGTGCTGACAGCGTGGAGATCGTGGTTTCCCCGTCCGTCCCACTCATGTTCAGACCACAAGCAGCAGTACAGACCGTAATAAAAGGAGGGAGTTTGTGAATGGTCGTGCCACTGTGTCCTCGTGTGAAGCTTGTCTCCACTTGGCTTTTGTAGAGAAAGTCTCACAATGGGCAAAAGGCCGGAAGGATTTCTCTGGAAGGGCAGGTGTTCCTGGCTCTGAAGATGACCTTTTCCCTGCGGGGTCACCGTGGGCTAAATGGTGGGAGGAGCAAGGGCTGTCCAGCCCCGGTCTCCCAGGTGGGTCTCTACGTCAGGTGGGACTCTGAGTGGTCCCTGGAACTGGCCCTTTGGGGTCGGATGTTCTTCATGAGCCTCACAGACCCCGCTCCTTCCTTGGTCCTGCATGTGGCTTCTTGGTGCTCAGGTCTGGGGGAGACAGTGGCGGTGCTCAGCTGAAGAGCAGCCCAAACCCAAGTCTGCTCACAGAGACCTTTGTAGCGGAGGCCTGCTGTGCACAGCCTCGGGACTGCAGGAGGGGGGCCTGGTCCTGCCAGTCCATGGTCTGGGGTGTGGACAAACTGGGGGGCCTTTGGTACGGTGGGCTAAGTAGAGCGCGGGGAGGCCTTATGTATGGGTGCAGGGCTTGGCCCTTGGCCAGGTCTCCTGGGGGTCCTGTAGCGATACAGGGCGGGGAAACCTGCCATCAAAGGCATCTGGAAATGAGCTTCAGGCAGGCAGTTTCCTCAGTCCCACTTTTGGTAGATGCACAAATGAGACCTGGCCTAAAAAGTAAATTGCTGTAGCAGAATGGGTGGTTTTTTGTCCTTAGCACTCAGGGCCTGAGCCCCTTGTCTCAGTGTCCAATCCCCCTGCTTTGGGACTTGCTAAGGGCCTTGAGGGTCTTCCAGCTCTGGTGTCACCGCTCACTCCTGGGAAGGGATGGGCGAGCTGTGCAGAGTGCTGGATCCCTGAATATAGTTTATTTTTTCTACATTTGAATTCTCTGTTGTAGATTTATGTAAAAATACATTCTCTTTTTGAAAATAAAAGATTTTCATGTCTTCTAATTTTGTCTCATAAGAATTCCTTAACATTCCTAGACCTTGCTTTGGGGAGGAGATGTCGGTTGCATGGGCTTTTATCCCAGGGGCGGGGCCCCTAGTGTCACTAGCACCATGGTGCCCCCCAAGAAAGGCCTGAATTGTTTTATAGATACCTTATTATGGAAGTTCCATATTCTTGGTAATTACTGACAATGTTAAGGAGGGAGGCAAAAATAACCACCCAAATTCCTACTAACCCTGATGTTTTGGGGAATATCTTGTATTCATTGGAAACAGACTGATGGGGGACTTCGGACTTCTGAAAGTGAGAGGAGTGCGACCACCTGTGGGTCCCTGCCCCCCACTGCAGGACTACAACGTTGTATCGAGTGTGCTGCTACTATTTTGTTTTTTGAGACAGAGCCCAAGCTGTCATCCTGGATAGAGTGCAGTTGCATCAGAGCTCACAGCAACCTCCAATTCCTGGGCTCAAGCGAGTCTCTTGCCTCCGCCTCCCAAGTGGCTGGGACTACAGGCGCCCGCCACAATGCCCGGCCATTTTTTTTTTTTTTTGGTTGCAGCCATCATTGTTTGGCGGGCCCGGGCTGGATTCGAACCCGCCAGCTCAGGTGTACGTGGCTGGCACCTTAGCCCACTGAGCCACAGGCGCCGAGCCCGCTGCTACTATTTTAACATAAATCTTAGACATTGTCGTGTAAGCAATGAATATGTAGCATCTTCAAGGGATAATTCCATGGCATTATTACCACAATACTGTTTTCATACATAATATTCTTTAAATATCTGACATTTATATTTCTCCAGTTGTCTTAGTATCTTTTAAAAATGTGCCTGGGCCGGGCCTGGTGGCTCAACGCCTGTAATCCTAGCACTTGGGAGGTTGAGGTGGGTGGGTTGCTGGAGCTCACAGGTTCGAGACCGCCTGAGCCAGAGCTAGATCCCCCTCTCTCTAAAAGTAGCTGGGTGTTATGGTGGGCGCCTGTAATCCCAGCTAGGAGGGAGGTTGAGGCAAGAGAATCGCTTGAGCCCAAGAGTTGGAGGTTGCTGGGAGCTATGATGTCATGGTACTCTACCGAGGGCAGCAAAGTGAGACTGTCTCAAAAAGAAAAACATGTGGGCGGTGCCTGTGGCTCATGGAGTAGGGCTATATACCAAAGGTGGCAAGTTCAACCCTGGCCTCTGCCAAACTGCAAAAACAGAAAAATAGCCAGGCGTTGTGGTGGGCACCTGTAGGTCTAGCTTCTCAGGAGGCTGAGGCAAGAGAATTGCCTAAGCCCAGGAGATGGAGGTTGCTGTGAGCTGTGTGATGCCAAGGCACTCTACAGAGGGTGATAAAGTGAGACCCTGTCTCTACTAAAAAAAAAAAAAAAAAAGAAATTACTCTAAGGTTGTGCAACAAATGCAACAATGTTTTTTCAAGGAAATCTGCTAAAACGTAAGTAATAATAGAGTGTGTGACATTCCAGGCAACACCCATCCAATTCTCCCCAACACCAGCTCAGCTTGATGGGAATTTTACTC
>CAUYON010128734.1:0-20780 GCA_963573935.1 Arctocebus calabarensis
TTTTTTTTTTTTTTTGTAGAGACAGAGTCTCACTTTATCGCCCTGGTTAGAGTGCCGTGGCGTCACATTGCTCACAGCAACCTCCAGCTCTTGGGCTTAAGCGATTCTCTTGCCTCAGCCTCCCTAGTAGCTGGGACTACAGGCGCCCACCACAGCGCCCGGCTATTTTTTTTTTTTTTTTGCAGTTCGGCCGAGGCCGGGCTTGAACCCACCACCTTTGGTATATGGGGCCGGCGCCCTGCTCGCTGAGCCACAGGAGCCGCCCAAGCAAATCTCTAGTTCACCTCAGTAAGCAAGAAGTTACAACAAAGAGATGATCTTGGAGGTGATCTTTAAAGTCATTCTAACAGTCCACATTTTTGTTCCTATCACATTTTTCTGCACAAGTATTATAATAAAAGACATACAAAAGAGCCTACTTGCATAAGAACCAAGTAATTCAAGGAATACAATTATTCCTAGAATGCTTAATTTAGAGTACCAATTCCAAACCAAGTGAAATATCCCAAATTCCAAAAAATAAATTTTCAATTTCACTTACAGTTGCTTATGTCCATTTTTTCCTTGTACTTTCTATTTCCTTTGAGTAGAGACTTCATATAGATTTTTATATCCCAACAATAATAGGCAAAATAATTACATGACAACATACAAAAAGTCACAGAAATAAAACGCTGTATGGTTTGGGCAAGTACCAAGAGGTAAGTATACAAAAATAAATTATTTAAATAAATTTTAGAAAATTTTGCATAAATTTTCTATTATTTCTGGAATGAAATTCCAGCCATTTTTATAATCACTAATTAATATGTATTTGGTAATTAGAAATTTAATTGTATGCATACATATCTGATACTAGAAAATACCTAAAATTATTTTAAGGTCAATTTTTGAACTATAAAAATTTTCTATTGTTGAGGTCAAGAAAAATTAGAACATATATCATTTTATTTTTTATTATGAATAAAGAAACTATTCCCAGGAACCTTGGCAAGTTAATATAAAAATAAATTTGAAACTAATGAAAAAGAAATATTCTTTCATGTCTTAGAAAAAATTTGAACAAGATTGGAGAACATCTATTTTTCCTAATTTTGGGTCAAAAACTATGACTACTTGAAGGATATGGATCTGAAACCATGCAAAAAGAAACACAAGTAATTATCACAGGTTTAAATAAATTATTGATGTTTTTATTCATGTCATTAAATTATGGGGCAGAAGACAGCCCTTCTGAGATAATCTTATATATTTATTCTCACTTGGTCATCCTGGATGTGATATTACCCTTTGAAGCAAATAGTTTATCCATCCAGATAGTTAGCAGATTGGCATAAATAGACACTTTGAAGAAGACTTTTTCCTAATACCTTCAAGATCATTGATATCCTTATAACCACCAGGGAAATCTTAAATAAAAATAGTAATGCTGCTCCCCAGATTTCAGTTGGTTTATCTATAAAATGGAGACTAAGAGGAAAATAAAACAATGCTATTTGGTTATTCTTACACTTTGCCATTTATGTCTATTGTCTCAGATTTAAAGAGAAAGAAAATATTTTCTCATCCTACCTATGTACCAAAATATAAAGGATTTGGTATTTTCTGGCTGTAATGTTTCATATAATAGAACTTTTCTCATTTTAAGAGTTTCTTTGATAATAAACCTTTGTCAAAGAATGAAAGGACCTTCCAGTTTTTTCCTACCAAAAGGAACAACAATCTTTAAAACAGACACATATTTATTAATGAGGAGTCGGAGACTGACTCCGCTGAAGAGGTTTTGTACATTTGTTTAAGGAAGACAAAAGAACATGCAAAAACAAACCACCAGAGCACAACTGTTTTAAAGATTATTCTTCCCTTTAGGAGGACAAGATTTCTCTCTTTATGTACTTTTACATTATTTTAATGTTCTAAAGTTCACAAACTATTTCATCTACAGTATCTAAGTCAAAACCTACTACTATATAAAATTATGATAATCACTGTAAATACTATTTTCATTTTATGAAAGAGGAGAGTGAGACTCTAAAGCTCACAACAAAGAGAATTTTCAAGCACGTAAATTAGACTCAAAGCTTAAAGGGAACTTCAGGAGAGTGTCTGTGTTTGCATTGCATGTGATTAGCAAATGGGGGAAGGTTGGGATAAAAAGTTAAAAGAAAATTAAAAAATAGCTCTTGTCCCTTGAAAATATAATGTGCAAAATTCCTTTAGGTCTGCTTATTTGTGTATGTGCAGGGTTGGACTAAAAAGTTAAGTCATGTGTTTGACAGAATAAAATTATGACTTTTCTACCTTTGTAAAATAAAAATATGTATTTATTGTAGTGTTCTTAATAGGTCTCAATATGTGCATAGATAATTGTCATAAAATTTATCCTGAATAAAGGTAAATGTCTCTCAATTGAGAGGATTAGACAAAAGACTATTTTGACGTAGTTAAATTACTCTGGTATTATAGGGTGTATGACACTGTCTACGGCAACACATAATCCACAAATCTTAGTGACTGACACCACAAAACATTATTCCTTGCTCACATCAAAGTAAAGTGTGACTCATAAGAGATCTCTGACACATGTACTCATTTAAGGGTGCAGGCTCCTTTCACAGAAGGCTCCAGGGACATCTGTGTCCCTGAGCTGGTGAATGAGACAGTGAACGAAGATGGCATACATGCTCTTGACCACGCCTGAAAGTGACAATTCACTCTCTCTCTCACTTTTGATTAGGAGCAATGATCACTTACCAGCACCTGGATGCAAGAGAGCTAGCCAATATAATATAGCTCTTTTCCCACATGGATCACATATTCACGACGTGGGAAACTTCCTTACCTTTCTTAGTGGAATTGTAAGTTGTGTCCCAAGATTGTTCCAGTTTCTGCTGTTAAATGAGACCAGTTTTGTCCTCCATCCTTTTTCCTCTGCTTCAGCATTTATCTTTTGTGGAGTATCAGTCTCTGTTCTGGAGTGATTGAAACTGAGGGTATAATCATCATCTGATTATATGATCAAGAAAAAAAATTAAATTAAATAAATAAATGTTTAACAAACAAATAGCACGGTTTCTAGCACAGCGTGTTATTTTGTGCCAAATGTGCATTGCACTGTTATTCCCACTGAGGCTACATTACAACTTCTGTGATTTTCATAAAAATCAAGTTTTCATTAAAACTTAGAAAGTTTTGCCTTCAGGGAACATTTCCTTTCCCCAAATTATTAAAAATAATATTTTATAACTGCACTGTTATGACCGTAAATATATTAATGATACATATGAAAATAATCTCTTTGACCTAAGAATCTACTTTATCTTTGGATTTTATAAGAAAATAACACATTTTTGTGAGACCCTGAGAGTATTGTGGGCCTTAGGCATTATGACTTCTGTGCCTAAAGAATAAAATGGCCCTACCTCCTACACATGAAATCCTATCACCCATGCAAAGCAAACAATTCAAGAGCACTGTACAATCACGGCACGTCGATTAAGGTACAGACGCTTTAGGTGGTATCCAGTTCTCCCTATCAGATACAAATATGGTTGTTCTTGTATGAAAAACAATGAAGTAAAGAGAACAGCTCTGTAAATTGCAAACATAGTATACGCTATTGGACCAGTGACAAAATATTCTCCATGAAATCTCCAACTTGGAAGAGTAAGCAACTCCAGTCATTAGAAGAAGTTGGAATATCATGGGACAAGCAATGCGTGGTTTGTCAGAATTGCAGCAAAGTATGTTTCCCTTTTAGGTCTGGCTTTGTTTTATTATTTTGTCCCCCATCCCCTGACTCTGACCTTCTGCATGTTCCTTGGCTCTATTCTCAAAGGAATTGTTTATTATTCTTCATGTTCATATTTTCAGGGGCATTTGACAGTGTTTTCTTTGGAGGCCGTGCGACATTCACAACCCACCTCCTGGTCCTGGCAAGTTGTTTTAAATCCTATGGAAAAGAAAGTGTTAACATGTCTAAAATTGATTTCCTCCAGGCTAACTTTGGAAGAGAAAATAAGCCTCTGAAGAACAAAATCACTTGAGAAATTAACTTTGTTTCATAGAAACGAGCTAGAGATGAGTAGTGAAGAGATGAAGCAGGAATCCTCGCTGAAAGCTGAGCATCGCTGGTTTGATAAGCAACAGAGCTTGTACCCCTAGATACAGAACTTATACCCCCAATTCTAATCACTCCAGAACAGAGACTGATACGCCACAAAAGATAAATGCTGAAGCAGAGGAAAAAGGATGGAGGACAAAACTGGTCTCATTTAACAGCAGAAACTGGAACAATCTTGGGACACAGCTTACAATTCCATTGGGAAAGGCAATGAAGTTTCCCACATCATGCATCTTGTCAACCCACACGCCAAAGTGAAGGGCTCATGTAATGGAGTCTGATTTTCAGATCTTCTTAATTTTAATATTATGCTTACCCCCGAGTGTGATCAGCAGTGATTCACTTCCTAATGTTTGCATCACTGACCATTTTTCCCAGTAGATGATGTTTTCAATCTTCTTTTCTTACTTTCTGGTGTTCTAAATATTCAATGCCTGAAATTCTTCAATTCCTTGAAGTCAGTTTTGTGTCTGCTTAGGAACTAACCATTCTTCCCCTGTGCTCATGTCTTTCTTTTAGGATTCTATCAAGGGGCTAAAAATAGTCCATACACATTAAAACTTGATCCTAATTGTTTTTCTAGTACAAGACAGACTTAAAATCTTGAGGTTTGACTTCTAATTTGTCACAGGCAAACTTTGTTCCAAATATTCACAATTTAAGGATGCACATGACCAACTTTTCTGCTTCTCATCCCAGATTGGGGGGATATTTCTTTTTTCTCCCTTTTGTCCATTGTCTAATCTAAAGTTATATGCTTACATTGTCACACCAGATGTCTAATGACTTGTATGAAGTTCTAAATTAGTTAAGATATAAAATGTTAGCTACTAAACAGATAAACTGAAATCTTAGTAGCAGAATTCAAAAAAGCATCAATTCTTAGTATTTTCACTGACTGTCCTATGTTAGACAGTATATGGTTTGGTGTATTTATGGGGTCTCCTGCAAATAATGATTCAGGGAACCAGTTCTCACAACCTTCAGCCTTCTACCTTTAACCTAGAAATATACATCTAGGGAATAGGAAATGTGACAATGGAAAAAGTTTGTTTTACTATTTTACTCTGAACGTGATGCATCATTTTCATTCTTCTTGCATGACAATATTTTATCAGTAAGGTCAACACAACTCCTTTCCTTTCTCAGTTTACTAAAGTAGCTGAGTTGATAGTAATGAGATACCCTACCGTGCTGATTGCTTCCAGAATAGAGACTGATCAGGTCCAGATTAGTTATCCTGCCTCTGATGGGAACTGGACCTGATTCTAAGTGACAGGAGCTGTGAATAACCGCAGCTCACGTCCTCCATGTAATACACATACATCCTCAGATGCAATTGTGCCATCATCCAAGAGGATTTGGTGACACTGAATGTATCAATTATACTCATCTTCAGGGAATATTCCACCTAATTGAGTTAATTATCTGCTTTGTGTCCAAAAGGAAGAAAAAAGTGGAAATAGTTGGAATTTTGCACGCTCCACTCAACCAGCTGTTGTTGTTTTCCTGTCAGAATGACAACAAAACTATAGGATATGATAAGAGCTCTAGGCATCATCCAGAAGCAGTGTTACCTGGTTTAAGAATAAATACAGGAAAGACAAAATATAGCCATGCAGTAAGAAAATAATAGTGTAGTGGGTGGCACCCGTGGCTTAAAGGAGTAGGGCGCTGACCCCATACACTGGAGATGGGCAGGTTCAATCCTGGCCCTGGCCCCAAACAGCAAAAAAACAAAAAACAAACAAACAAAAAGAAAATAATAGTGTAGTTAAAGTCTCATAACTAATAGAGAGTTTGCCAATGTTCCAGTTACCCCTTAATGAAGACACATGTGGTTATGTGAAATGAGACTCATGGGCAAAAAGTACATCAGTTTAGGAATGTCATCATCTCAGGGGTCTAAACATTGTTTATCACTTTCTACATAGGAACCAAACTCAGTGGTACATGACTAGCTTCTATTCTGATGTGCACTGGGATCTTATCAATGCATCATTTAGAAGATATATAAATAGTTCTAGTATTGAGGTATAGGTTCTAGGATTTAGTTATCTGAAGTGGATTCTCATGAATTTTGGATCTGATATACTCCTATAAATTTCTAGAGTCAGTACTTCAAGGAAAATTTCCAGAAAGTTCATTCTTCAGGTGTTCCTAAGGATAGAGGCTGTGTCAGAAACCAACTATTAAGTTTTTTCTTGAAAAGTCATATGTAAAAGTTCATATTTTAATCTGAAATTTAAAAAACATTTTAAAAAGTAACACACACACACAACAAGAGAAAAAGAGTGAGAACAAGATAGATTGAGGCCCAGATCTTGGAGACTCCTCCCCTAACTTCCAAATGACTACAGTTCCAGAAGCCACCTGATAACAACCAGATAGAAGAGACCCCGAGCAAAACAGAAGAATTTCTTAGTAAAGTCCAGCATAAAACTGTGAAAGACAGTAAAAGAGTCATTGTTTCAAATGACAAATTCTGTGTAGTTTGTTATCAAAAGCAGTAGGGTAAAAAAAAATAAAATAGTGCCGTATTAAGTGACAATTGAGGTGACGCTGAAGTTAATAAACTAATGAAGGCAAGCCTGCAAAACTAGCCAGCCAGAAACTCTGGAGGTCAGGATGCTAATCAAAATAAAGTTACATATGAATATTCCCTATTGTAGGCTTTCCATTTTTTGTTAATGTTGAAATACATAAAAACACTAGGGAATATTTAAACACAAAGTGTCCAATCTCTTAAAGTAGCACAGAAGCTATTTTACTGTAATCTCAAATCTCAGTACTGTAACAGTATCTTCCAACCCACTGTCTTCAGTGCTTCTCCATAACATCTTGTATAACACCAATGCATAAACTCCCAAGGCACATTGTTTGATTTACCTGAAAAAGGAGACAATAAATTTTGATCTTAATGAATAGTAACTTTCTTATAATCACCCACAATAATTAAGCGTTTTTTATTATATCTTTTCAATGGGATAAGGTTTGGGGACAGGATATATATAAGAGCTCTAATGTCACCAGAAAATACAGATGCAGAAATATCCATCAGTTCTCACCAGAGTTTCACATTTACCATTCTGTAACATGTTTACTTAAATTGCTAGTCACTGGCTCGGAGCCTGTGGCTCAATGGGCTAAGGCACCAGCCACGTACACTTGAGCTGGCGGGTTCAAATCCAGCCCGGGCCCGCCAAACAACAATGACAGCTGCAACCAAAAAATGGCCAGGTGTTGTGGCAGGCGCCTGTGGTCCCAGCTACTTGGGAGGTGGAGACAAGAGACTCGCTTGAGCCCAGGAATTGGAGGTTGCTGTGAGCTGTGATGCCACAGCACTCTATCCAGGATGACAGCTTGAAGCTCTGTCTCAAAAAAAAAAAAAAATTGCTAGTGACTAATGGACCTATGACAAAAGCAAACTAAGCACATCTTGAATACCCATTGTTATCACACGCAAAACAACTTGTGTAGGCTTCAGTACCTCTTCTCAGAGCAGAATTCCTTGATTCTGTGATTTGTAGGATGTTTGTTAGAAAGATTTTGGAGTTCATCCAGCTAAGCAAGTATGTGGCATACATTTTGAAATGAAGAATCCCTGACTCTACATAACCTGGTCTTTGTTTCATAAATATTTGTGCAGAAGTTAGTCTCTACTACTTATTAGATGCAATTATCACCTTATCCAGTAAAACAATTTGCTCTTCTAAGGAAATAAGACCAAAAGATAAGGACAAAGCATCCATTGATTCAACTTCTTTCTTTATTATTTGACATATCAGCTTTGTTCTGCTGATCTCCAGAAGACTTTGTTCTGGTTAAAGTTTGGACTAAATTAACTGGTACTTGATTTCTCATTTCTTCTTATTACAAATTTTGTTGCCAGCCATTCTTTGGTCATTAAACCTGGGAATTATCACAAAAGTGTTTCTGCTACCAGTAACAACCCACCACAGTTAATTTTACCCATTCAGGCAACACCAGCCCATGGTCTCAGTCACTTGATCGTTCCTAAGACTTTTGTATCGATAGTTTTTTGTAGAGTGGAGATCGAAAAGTACTGATGTGATCAAGAAGTCCTGTAGTGTACTCATCTTTACAAGATGTAGTTGTCTGGAATATTTAAGCTTTCTGATATCCATACTAAACACTAGGGATAGAAAGGATAATGTATTTTCAAAAAGAAAAAATCCATTACAGTCTTTTATGTAACGTACATCAGCCATTTGAAACTGGATTTAAGTTGATGTTTTTTCCTTCTTTTCCACCATTTTTACATATGTAAAGTTGTCTAAAAATGGGAATATAAGCAAGTTATTTGAAAATATTAATCTTACTTAATATCTAATAGAAATTTTAAAGAAAGCAAAAGTCAAAAAGAAAGCAAAATGGTCTTAAAATGGTTTTTAGTATTTTATTTCATGTTCTTTCAGGTTGAAATTGGCTCCACTCCTGTTTTAGAACTCTAGATTATCTATCTGATTATCTTTAGTTTTTTCCATAAAGAATAAATATGAATAAGGTACTGAATGTTTAGACACACATCCCCTTAGAACTCATATATTGAAAACCTAACCCCTAATGTTACGAGATGGAGCCTTGAAGAGGTAATTTAATGTGATTAGTGCCTTCATAGAGGATAACCAAACCTCTCTAGTACTCTGTCCTCATCACAAGGTCACAATAAGAGTTCTGTTGCCTGCAACCTCATCAGAACCCAACCATTCTGGGACCCTGATCTCTGCTATCTGGCCCCCATAATGGTGAGATATAAATTTCTGTTGTTACAAGACACATGATCTATGAGGCTTTGCTATGACAGCTTTAACTAAGTCTCTCTGCAAGCATTTTTTTTCTTTCCATTTGTTTTTATTCTCTGTCTATATTACCCATGTGCATACTTATGTTCCTCATTGAATTCAAAATACTACTTTCTATTTTTTATTATACTTTTTTCTTAATAAAGTGTACTGCAAGTACTTGACACCCCCTATTTTTTAAATGGTGTAAATAAAAATCAGCTTTGATCTTATAATAGATACCATTTCAAGATATTTAATAGAAAAATATTTGTATATTTTAAATTACATTGTTAATATTTGACACTAAAATGTGTTATGGCATCACACAAAACACATTATCAAAAAATGTTGAAAAATAAAATAAAAGAGTTGTTATTTTTGTATTTCTAAATTAGTCACAGGAAATTAGAATTAAGACATAATATGATATGCTCCTGGACATATAAATGCATATTTGCAACATTTTAATTTAATTTTTCCATTACTTCTGACCTTAAAATAATGTGTCAATAGACGCGGTCCTATTCTTCTTCTTGATTTTGTAAACTTGTTTACTTTAGGGTTTTTCTCAGCAGCCGACAAAGTACTATTGAGAAATGCTCTGGATAGGTTGCCTGAGGAAATACTTAGTTGTATTGAATAATATGTCAGTGCCAGCTACATCTTATAAGAAACTTGATATCTTTGGGAAATGTGTTCATTTCTGTGGCTTTTAGATAAATCAGTTTGGAAAATGGTGAGGAGGCACTTCAACTCCTTTGCTTGTGTAAAACGTAATATTGGCATTGTCACAATTTCACTGGGAACTCTAGATGCATCAGAGTTGCAAAGGTTACTGAAAATACACTCTAAATCCCTTCTACAACATAGGGGAAAACTGGAAATCAATAAAACATTCAATAAAGTATGAAACAATTAATTTCTAAAATGAATTAGCTAATACCAAAAAGGGAATAACTGAAACTAAAATGCACATTTTGATTGCAAATGAATTACTTCAACAGTCTAGAAAACACACTGACCTAACAGCCATTCTCAACTACATTTCCCCCAACAAAATCGGAAACAAATACCCAAGCACATCCACCAGAGGACAGAATGAGGGGACAGGTGATTTTATGGACACTAGCAGAGCACTTGAAATCAACCTCAAATGGAACTATTGATACTATAATTAATGAAGTGAAACTAGTACTAGATTAAAATGAATCATGCAATATAACAATTAGATTAATAATAAATTATTAATTATCCATAGACTGTTGATTATATTGATATGAAAATTACAGCTTTGTCAATGTTAATCTTTGAAAGAGAAGTTAGGAAGAGGTAAATTGTTGTAATATAAAAAATAACCATCCAGAAAAATTAAGCAATAGATAATAAATATTTACTGAGCAAAAAAAGAAATTAAACTCACAGTAGTTAAAATGAATATCAAAACTAGAACAAAAGGACAAGAAAAAAATAAATTTCAAAAAGTGAAATTCAAAATTTAGATGTGAAATATCTTAATCCCTTTCATTGCAGACTGGCAATTTTTCCACTGATAAAACATTTTAGAAATCTTAGTTGTTCTTTGAAATTCATGAGGGTTCAAGACTTCAGATAATGTCTCCTCCAAAGATCTCTCCTGGATAACCCATTTGTATTCTTGGCTTCTTCTGAGATTATTGATTGAATTTAGGAATCACATAGATCATATCCTTATAAAGCTTGTCCAGATAGCTCATTTTTTGCTATCTGGAGATGCTGAGAATTTCCCAAATCAAATTTTGGGGGGTTTTGTTTTTGTTTTTTTCTGGTTGTTGTTAAAAGGTTCGTCCTCATTTGTTTTCCTTTCTTTTCACATTTTATTATAAGCTGTGAGGGGGTTAAGAAGATCACATCTTCCATAATTTGCTTAGAAATCTCCACAGATCAATGTCTGCAATATCTGCTTTTCACCCAATGGTAGAACACAATTCAGGCAAGTTTCTGTCACTTATAATAAGAATCTTCTTTCTTCTGTGGCCTAACACTACATTTCTCATTTCTATGGAAGCCTTCACTAGAAGCATAGTTAACATTCATATTTCTAACAATATTCTATTTATGCCAATAAATGTATTCTCTATATGGTAACAACATTCTGTACTGTTTTTACTTCTGTTTGAGCCCCCATGATACTTGCCTTTAACATTCCATATCTCTAGCAACAATCTCCTCAAGGAAATCTACCCTTTTTTCTAATATGTGCCTCAGCTAGCCTCTGCTCATTGCACAATTCCAAAGTCACTTCTACATTATTCAGGTATTTGTTAAAGCATTTCCCACACTTTGGTAGCTAAATTAGTTTCAGTCAGAATATTCTAGAGCAGCGGTTCTCAACCTGTGAGTTGCAACCCACAGGAACTCTATTAGAGGGTCGCCACATTAGGAAGGTTGAGAACCACTGTTCTAGAGAAACACAACATACACAGGTAAACATGCACACATGTGCAAATATATGCACAGGTAAATACACACAGACATATGATAAAATGTTTGTTAAATATTCAGAAATAATGCATTAAAACACAAGCAATATTTGAAACAACATGTGCACAATCATCTTTTATCAATTCATTCATTGCTGTGCGATTAACCCTTGTTTTAATTGATCTGGAGTTAGCATTATTATGAACCTATTTTCCTCTCTACTAGAAATCCTAATTCAGCCCACTGGTATGGTGGATAATTGAAATGGATAATTTTCAATAGTGAAACATTTGGTAAGAGCACATTACACAAATAAAGCAACTGCTACAAAAATTTGTTCACTTTTGTGACATGCCAAATAATATCAAAGTCCAGCCAAAAAAGTTCTGGATAAAATATCTTTCAAAATAATGATTCTAGGCCAAGCGCATTGGCTCATGCCTGTAATCCTAGCACGCTGGCAGGACAAAGTAGGTGGATCACTTGAGCTCATGAGTTTCAGATCAGCGTGAGCAAGAGAAAGACTCCATCTCTAAAAATAGAAAAAACTGAGGCAAGAGGATCACTTGAGCCCAAGCATTGGAGGTTGCTGTGAGCTATGATTATACTATGGTGCTCTACCCCAGGCATCTATCTCCAAAAAATAATAATAATAAAAATAATATTTCACTATAATTTCAAAAAATAGTAGCTATTACATGTAATTTATAAAATGGGTAAATATAATATTTGCAGGAAAACTTAAGATAATAAGCTGACATAATACTCTATTATCATATTAAGTCTATAGTTAGAATATAGTAATAATTTACCACTATATCTAGCAAAGAAGTTCAGTAATTCTAGAACAGACCTAAGACCTAAATGTCCATATATTTTGAAATCTTCCCAAGTTAGTGGTGTAATCTTTCCTTGAAAAACTATAGAAACCGGCCAAGAAGATGCAAAATTCAAATTAAAGAAGTGCAATTGCATCTCGGCACCTGTGGCTCAATGGACTAAGGCGCCAGCCACGTACTCCTGAGCTGGAGGGTTTGAATCCAACCTGGACCCGCCAAACAACAATGACAGCTGCAACCAAAAAATGACCAGCCGTTGTGGCAGGTGCCTGAAGTCCCAGCTACTTGGGAGGCAGAGGCAAGAGACTCGCTTGAGCCCAGGAATTGGAGGTTGCTGTGAGCTGTGATGCCAAAGCACTCTATCCAGGGTGACAGCTTGAGGCTCTGTCTAAAAAAAAAAAAAAAAAAAAAAAGTACAATTGCAGCCAAGTTAACAAAAACAATTGAAATTATGTCTGACAACAATCTTTGTGAATAATAGGCCAATCAGAATCATGACTTTGACAAATATAATCACATCACAGAAGCAAAGGCATTGACAAATTTCTAGGAATTTCCATGTAGCATAAAATTTTCTAAAGCATTTATCTAGGATTTTTACCTATACCAGTGGAACATGGAGAAGGCTGAGTATCTCTTCTAACTTGACAACATTTATTATGCAACTTGCAAATAGTAACATCTCAAACTTCTAGCACATTCTCTTTTTAAAGTATGAAAGAAAAAATCCCTTGTAATTTTCCAGAGGCCCTCTGGGAAATTTCAAGAACAGGTATATGGTTTATCATTAGGATTTGATTTTTAGAAGGCAAAATATCAGAAGTTGAACACTCAGTTCAGATACAATCATAGTTTACTGAGAAATGATAAATGGCTGTCTAGTTAACCAATTAATAATGGATGCTTTTATAGTAAACACAAGAGTTATGGTTATGAAAAACCTTTGCTCATTTCTTAGTAACAGACTAGTTTTCTTAAATATCAGAAAAAGAATACATCTTACATATAACATCTAAAATTATTTTGATAAAATAAGAACTGCTGCCTAAGCAGACTATAACAGAGGTAAAAATTAAATCTTGCAACTCCTTATTAAGAGAAGAATATTTATCAAAAGATTTATCATTTTCATAGACAAAAAAAAAACTCTATTTTTTTTATTAATGCAGTATCTGATACTAAAACTTTAAAGTCTTTTTTTTTTTTTTTTTTTTTTGACCCAGGGTATTGCTTTGTCACTTAAGCTAGAAACAGTGGCCCAATCGTATACCTTCCTGGGACCTTAGATTTCTGAGTTCAAGGAATCCTTCTGTCTCAGCTTCCTGAGTCTTTGGGGCTACAGGTGCATACTATCATATCTAGCTACTTTTTAAATTGTTGTAGAAATAGGTCCTGTCTGTGTTTCCATGGCTGGTCTCGAACTCTTGGCCCCAAGTGATTCTCCTGCCTCACAATGTGCTGGGATAACAGGCATAAATCACAGTTCCCAGCCATAAAGCTGTTTGAAAATCTTATAAATAAATACATCAGACCTTAGCTTTCATAAAGGCAAATACAATTCCCATTTTATGAATATTTTACAATGTTTTATGTATATCCATAAATTTTCCTTCTCAAAGGGGCAAAAATTAGCACATTTGTTAATAGATCCAAATATACATATCTTATAATTAGCATATAAAATAAGAAACAAAGTATATAAACCTAAAATTATGCCTAGTCGTTGATGTTTAACATTCTCTTAGAAATAACCCAGATATCTATTAAAGATCCATATATTAATTCAAAATAGTGTCAGACCAAGACTCTAAATTACCTAGAAATTATTTTCAAACTGATAAGGTGAAAAATATTATAGCTGAAGCAACTAAGGTATTGCTGGACAGATAAATTAATAAACAAAATGTGGTATATTCATACAAGGGAATATTATTAGTATTAAAAAGGAAAAAAAGTTCTGACATGAGCTACAACATGAATTCACCACGAGGATATTATGTTAAGTGAAATGGGTTAGTCACAAAAGAACAAATAAATACTATGTGATTCTACTTAGATTAGGGACCTAAAGGAGTCAAATCCATCAGAAGTAGAAAGTAGAATGGTTGCCATAGGCTGGAAAGAGGAGTGGGGAATTACTATTTAATTGAGACACAGTTCTAGTTTTACCAGATGGAAAAAGAGTTCTTGAGATGCATGGTAATGGATGATATATGACAATGTGAATGTACTTAATGCCATTGAACTGTAAAAATGTTTAAGATGCTAAATTTTGTTATGTAAGCTTTAGTGCCTTTGAACAACAATTATAGCCTTTATAAAAAAGTGACATAATTATTGTTGAAATAAAGTGTATTAAAATAATGACTTGATTGGGTAAAACACAATTTTTTTTTCATACTCCCAAACATTTTGTACAAATAATGGCAGTTTATTCAATTTTAAAAACTGAATTTAGAAAACATATATACATGTAGGAAAAAGGTCTATGTCTGCATCGTACTTAACACAGATAAGTCAGAGAAGAACCACTCAGAAAAGGGGACAAAATGCTTCACTGATCTTAGATCAAAATGGAAAGAAACAGAAAAACATAGAGGATTGACAAGTCAGAGACTCTACCCTCTTTTACTCAAAAGACTTGGTCTCTATACTCCATTAACTATAAACAGAGGTCTTCAAATGGGCAGAACATAAAACCAAAAGATGCCAGCATAGGAAGTCATGTGACTACTCACAAAGGGTCTAAATACATTTCTTATTGGGTTATCAATAAACATGAGTACTATTCTACCATGAGAAGGGATGAATTACCTTGAAAACAGTAGGCTGAGGGAAAGAAAAGACTAGATTTTATTATTTTTATTATCTTTACACTTGACCAATATTTTATTTCTATTAATTAATTTATTATTTATTTATTTTTATTGTTTCAGGTTAATTGAGGGTACAAAGAATTAGGTTACAATGTTTGCATTTGTTAGGTAAAGTCCCTCTTATAATTGTCTCCCACCCCCAAAGGTGTGCAATAATCCCTAACATTGTGCCCACTAAATGGGAGTTTGTTTCCACACCCATCTAGCCTCTCCCTTATTCCTTACTCCCCAAGGAAACCCCAAGAAAAGAAAGAGAAGACCTTAAAAAGTGGAAGAGTGTACCATGCTCATGGCTGGGAACAATCAGCATTGTTCAAATGTCTACATTTATTTCCCAAAGCAATCTACAGATTCAATGCAATCCACATCCCAGTATGATATTTTGAAGATTTGTGTTCTTTGTTTCATATGGAACCAGCAAAAATACCCATATAGCTAAGGAAATTATTAGTAATAAAAACAAAGCCAGGGGCATCACCCCACCAGACTTTATGCTATATTACAAGTCCATAGTGATCAAAAAAGCATGGTATTTGCACAAAAATAGAGACATAGACATTCAGAATCAAATAGAAAGCTAAAAGATGAAATTAACATCTTACAGCTACCTGATCTTTGATAAACCAAACAAGAGCATACACTGGAGGGGAAAAATCCAAAAATGAAAAAACCCTATTCAAGAACTGATGATGGGAGAACTGGATGACCACATGTAAAAGACTGAAACTCAACCCACATCTTTCACCACTTAACAAATATTTTTTACTGCTGCAGGAGAATATATGGCATATTGCAGGGTAAAATACATGTGTTAAATAAATAAAGTAGTTTTAAAATTAAAAAACAATAAAAAGCACCAAATCCATCAGCAAAATCAAACATCTAAGTAAGAGTGGAAAGCTGAGTTAAAATAAACCAACAAAATCCAAGTGCAGAGAATTAAGATGTAATTTTATCTTGTGATAAAGTAGTAACTGCAGATAAATGTTTCCTAATGGAAGGTAGTCTGTACAAACATATATATGTATAGAATGAACATAATGTTTGTATTTCCTATAAATACTGAGGCTAGCAATATTGCAAAATTAATTATTTCCCTAGGCCAGTATCTAGAAGAATTTGTCCAATATTTTCCTCTGGAATTTGTATAGTTTCATGTTTTAGATTTAAATCTGCAATCCATCCTCAATTTTAGTGAGTCATGAGCAATATGGGTCCTGTTTTAATGTTCTACACATGGCTATACTATTTTCCAATACCATTTATTAAATACAAATTCTTTCCCCCAGTGTACATATTGCTGTCTACTTTGTTAAAAACCAGATGGCAAGTGGATGTTTTTATATGTAGGTTATCTGTTCTGTTTCATTGGTTTATGTCTTTAGTTTTGTGCAAGTGCCATGCTGTTTTGATTACTTTGCCCTTGTCATATAGCTTAAAGTCTGGAGAAGTGATGCCTTCAGATTTGTTCTTTTTTTTTTTTTTTTTTTTTTTCTGTTTTTGGCCGGGGCTGGGTTTGAACCCACCACCTCTGGCATATGTGGCCAGTGCCCTACTCCTTTGAGTCACAGGCACCACCCCAGACTTGTTCTTTTTGTTTAAGGTTGTTTTGGTAATTTGGGCTCCTTTCTGGTTACAGACAAAGCATGGAATTATGTTTTTTCACATCTGTGAAATATAACATTGGTATTTTGACAGGAACATCATTTAATCTGTAAATCATTTTGGGTAGTATGGGCATTTTACAAATGTTGATTTTACTAATCTATTTGCATTCTATGTTTTTTCTTCTGTCTGTGTCCTCTGCAATTTCCTTCCTTGGTGTTTCACAGTTCTTCTTGTAAAGATCTTTTACTTCCTTGATTAAATATATTCCCAAGTAATTTATTTGTTTATTTATTTTTGGTAGCTATTGTGAATGATATTAAGTCTTTGATTTTATCATCAG
The DNA here is from genome assembly GCA_963573935.1 of Arctocebus calabarensis. Classification (NCBI taxonomy): domain Eukaryota; kingdom Metazoa; phylum Chordata; class Mammalia; order Primates; family Lorisidae; genus Arctocebus; species Arctocebus calabarensis. Next base: position 17,055 of record CAUYON010128734.1, read on the forward strand.
CTTGACTGTTACTGGTGGATAGGAATGCTACTGATTTGTGTACACTGATTTTGTAACCTGCAATCCTGCTGAATTTATGTACTGATTCTAGGAATTTCTTAGTGGAATCTTTTATGTTTTCTAGATATAAAGATCATATCATCAACAAAGAGTGATTGTGTGACATCCTCATCCCCCTTAGGATACCCTTAATTTCCTTCTTTCACCTGATTGCTCTGGATAGGACCCTAGGACTATGTTGAACAGAAGTGGTGTCCGTGGACATCCTTTTCTTATTCCCATTCTGAGTGGTAATTCTTTCAAATTTTTCCCATTCAGTACGATGGTGTCATATATGGCTTGTATAATTTTAAGATATTTCCCATCGATGCCTATTCCATTGAGTTTTTAATCATAAAAAGTTATGAATCTTGTCAAATGTTTTTTAAAAATCTATTGAGATGATCAGAAGACCTAAAATTTAGTAAAAGATGAAATTCTATTATTATGCATGTGTAATTAGATAGACACACATTAAGTACCATTATTAGGCTATATCAATAAGAAAAACAATAATGCAATATTCACTTAAGTTATACTATTTATGAGACAAGTGTATCACATTTTACAGTTAATTAAAATAACAAAGGATATTCTTTATGAAACTATTTCATTAATGTGAATAATCTTTATAGCCTTAATAGAAACATCAAAAATAATAGTACAATCTCCCATTTATCTCATATTAATTCTTTGCCAGTTACAGAAAATTTTATAAATATCCTTTAATCTTTGTAGTAAGCTTAAGAATACTATTTTCACCATTTTATGGAAGTTTGTGCAAAGCTCTGAGTTAGTCCAAGGCAGAGACAGGGGAGAAACTCATCTATCCAACTCCAACGTTCATACTGTTTGCCACCACTGTTTTGTTATGTAGAATCAAAAGAGTATAGTTGTCCTATAATCCCAATTCAGTGCAATAAAATAATAAAAGAACATAGAATATTTGAAAATAGGCTGCTGTATCATAGCTAGTTCACCAGCAATTAGATCAACAGTTCTCAACCTGTGGGTTGCAACCCACAGGAACTGTTAAAGGGCTGTGGCATTAGGAAAGTTGAGAACTACTGAATTAGATGATTCAGTACAATCCAAAATCATAAAATCGATGACTGAAGCATTTCTCAAAAGAAAATACAGGCTATTAACATTTTCCCTTTTATTGTATTAAAAATACATTAACAATATAAAAGTTAATGCACCAAAAGTTAAAAAGAAAAGGCTAGATTATAAAAAATACTGGAAAATAAAAACAGATTGATTATTGTAAATGTTTAAATTATTTGAGAAATCATCCCAGATTTATAAAGAAGTAAAGATAGTGATTTTATAACTCATAAAATACATACAATATTGGCAATATATAAAAAGGTTTTATATACAGTTATTTAGAAATAATACACTGCATGTTCTACCAAGAGTTATAATTTCATATACTAAGAATTTGATTTTTTTCTCATCTTTAATATGGAATTAGTAACATTTGGTTTTTGTGGATGTGTGCTTTTTATATCAAACACCTCATTGAGTACTCTTCCTATCATCTAAAAATTCCTGTGCAGATCCTTAGGCGATTCTCTTGCCTCAGCCTTGCAAGTAGCTGGGACTACGGGCACCTGCTACAAGGGCCGGCTATTTTTTGGTTGCAGTTTTACCGGGGCTGGGTTCAAACCTGCCACCCTTGGTATATGGGGCTGGCACCCTACTCACTGAGCCACTGGCACTACCTGTTTTTTGTCTTTTTGCCCATTATTAAAGAAGCCTTTAAAACACGTGTGCAACACTAAACCATTGCCCCCAAGTGTGTCTCTCTCTTAGGCCAATATAGACCCTTGGTCTACATGAGAAGGGTTAGAAAAAAATCTTCAGGGTCTTAAGTAATCAACAGAATAGGAGGGGGAATGAAATTTTTGAAATATTTTGTCTTCCTATTTTCAGTACAATGGAGAGGAGAATACTTTTCCTCCTTTCCAAACCTAAAAAAAAATGGAGCAATTCCAAGAATATAATGTAGGGCAGCTGGGGGTGAGGTTGCTTCATTTCTGGGAGAAACTAGCATCTGCCTAGACAATGGGCCTGCTGGTAATTGCTCTGCAGATGTGTGCAGACAGGGGGCAGCACTGGCACCGTCAATTTCTTGTCATTTTCTCTCTATCTTATTTAAGGTTAACATTTTCTTCTTATTCCAAACTCCATTCGGATTTACATTTACAATGTGATGATCACTTCTAAATTAACAGAAATGATGTATTAAAAAAACATGATTAAGCTACTAGGGAAAGTACACTCAGTGATATAGAAGTAGGCCTGGCCACCTCAATTCCTATAAAACAATACCAATTAATAAATCAGTTGAAGTTTAGACTGTTTATCTCTTTGCTCATTTACTTGTCTCATAATTTTGTGCCTACAAAAACACTCTCAGAAACAAATACCTCTAGAGAAGATGCTGGATTTATTTATATGGAAATATAAAGTGAGAATACCATTATCAAGACAATTTGTCATCAATTGTCACAGAATTCTTACTAATCTAGGACTTACACTTGACAACAACCTAAGGTATTTCCTAGTAGAACGCTGTTAGAAAACGCATTTTTAGACCATAACTTTCTACTTTTCTGTTCTTTGACATTACAGGAATCAAAATGAGAAAAAAATCATCTTCCTTTCATCCTATTTTGTTTTTTCCTTCTGAGTGAACACGGTGCAGCCTTTCTCACCTCTTAAGATAATAAATGAATGAAAAACATCTTTCAATGAGTTAAAATAAGAAAATAGTGCACAAGTCTCAGTCCTTTACCTTTGAAATTATTTTTTTCTCTCCTCAAACATGGGACAGGATTATATGTGCATGCATTGCGTAATGTGCAACAAAATGAGAATTGTGTCTCGTACGCTTTGACCTCCGTGAGAGAGAGTGCGCTCTTCCTGCATCTTGACACCCACATTGTCTCACAGTTATAATAACATGAGAAGTGACATGACCTTTGCTGTGTTCATTATTTTCTGTGGTGTTTTTCAATAGCATATCATTAAACCTGAGGAAAAGCTTTGTCCTTTCTTAAATACTATTTAACTTTGAGTAAGCATTACTAGATATTAACTCCTATAAATCAGAATCCCTCACATGGAAATACGTGGCTAATCAGGACTGCAAGCTGTGTGTGTCACTGCCATAGTCAGCAAGGCTGTGGATAATGATGGTTATGATCATTTCTGGTTCAAGTATAAAAATGAATCCAGGCCAAAAATATGTTGTGTTATACAATGCCTTACATAAAGCATTCTCTCCAGCCCCTATTTTACAATGAAAAAAAGAAGGACAAGAATGTTTAAGTTTCTGCTAGGGAAAGGAAACAAAAAAAGAAAAGAAAACAGTGACTAATTCTTACATAAACTGGATTTAATTTTGATCAAAGTACATTAATTTTTAATTCAACTTTTTAATATGTTGTTTAGGATATTGCATCCTTATTTATAAATGAAATGTGCTTGTAATTTCCCTTTATAACAATATCTTTTCTCTAATTTTAATATCAGGTGTATCCTAGTTAAGTAGAATGACTTTGAATTACTTCTCCTTTTTCTATTGTCTATAAGATTTGGCATGATCTGTTTTTTGAAATTATCTTTTACTTTTATTTATAAATATTAGTTGTCTATTTTTTGAGACTTTGGAAAAAA
>CAUYON010128736.1:0-14003 GCA_963573935.1 Arctocebus calabarensis
AGAGAGAGGGAGAGAAAGGGACAGAGAGAGAGAGAGGAAGAGACAGGGAAAGAGGGAGAGAGAGGGAGAGAGAGAGAGAGGGAGAGAGAGAGGGAGGGAGAGGGAGGGAGAGAGGGAGAGAGAGAGAGAGAGAGACAGGGAGAGAGGGAGAGAGAGAGAGAGAAGGAGACAGGGAGAGAAAGGGACAGAGAGAGAGAGAGGTAGAGACAGGGAGAGAGGGAGAGAGAGGGAGAGAGAGGGAGAGAGAGAGAGGGAGAGAGAAAGAGGGAGAGAGAGAGGGAGAGAGAGAGAGAGAGAGAGGGAGAGGGAGAGAGAGAGGGAGGGAGGGAGAGAGAGGGAGAGAGAGAGAGAGGGAGAGAGGGATACAACACAGACACACATACATGCCCACACACAGACCTGTACACACAGGGGGACAAGAAGACACAGGGACAGACAGACAGAGAAACAAAGACACACACAAGGACAGACAGGCAGAGACACCCACAGGCGAGATTTAGAGACAGACAGACAGACAGACAGACACACACACACACACACACACACACACACACGTGAACAATACTCAGAGCCAGAAAACAGGCCCAGACACACAGAAACAGTGAGAGAGACACAAAGGCCACACCTGGGAGGCAGACTGCTGTGAAGCTCTAGGATCAGATATTTAACTGCAAGGTTTGGCTCATGTGCTTCTGGGCATGAAGCTCTGAAAAAGCCCTTTCTCCCTGCTCATAGGAAGATAATTCAGCTCCCACTTCCAAAAGAATGCCCTCCCAATAAACACATGTTCCTTTGAAAGAGAGTGGCAGATGCCTCAGCCCCTCCAGCCACCAGACTGCTTACTGTGCAGAGATGAAAAGCCGAGCTTCCCGTGGCAAGGGAAGACTGGCACCCAACGTGACCATGTGCTGGGCTTTACAGCTGTGGAACCCTAGACAGACAGATTCCTGGCAGTCTACAAAATGCCTCGAAAGCAGCAAGATCTCTGCAGGCATCTGAGTACTTTGATGCTGACATAACTTCTTTTTGTTTACACTGACAGCTACAAATCTTTGACATAGACTATTACCTACAGGTCACAGCAGACCTCATCTTGGCCCAGCAGATCTTCAGGAAAGCAAAATGGGTTTAAGAAGATTCCCAAGTCTATTTTTAGATCTCTGAGTGTTCTCCAAATGTCTTCCCAAGTGCCCATCGATACAAGAATGGATTAATAAACTGTGGTACATGTATACCATGGAATATTATGCAACTTTAAAGAAAGATGGTGACTTCTCCTCTTTCACATTTACACGGATGGAGCTGGAACACATTCTCCTTAGCAAAGTATCTCAAGAATGGAAGAAAAAGTACCCAATGTATGCAACCCTACTATGAAGCAAATTGATATCTTTCATGTGAAGGCTACAACCCAATTATTGCACAAGAAGACGGAGAAAGGAGAGAGGGAGAGAAGGGGGGGGAGAGGATAAAGGGTGGGCTCACACTTGAGGTGCATCTTTGAAGGGTCAGGAGAAACCTCCTAAATGCAGAGCACAAATGTTTTCACACAGTAAACGAGAAAATCTCACGAACATTATGTTGAACAGGCAGATGAAAATATTTCAGATTGTATGTGAGGCCCGCACACTGTACCCCATGATTGAACTAATGTACACAGCTATGATTCAATAAAAATAAATAAATAAATAAAAAAGAATAATGATGTAATGTTTTTGGACCACTGTTGACCCTGGTACCTGATACCATGAAAAGCAAAACTACAGGTAAGGGACTACTGTTCTCAATAAAATAGCAAAAATTATTTTTACATACATGAATTCTCAAAATTGCAGAAATACAAGAATAATCAGGTGCCCCACTCTATTGGTTAAATTAGCTTTATCAGAGCTAGCTGAGAAGTGCCAAAAGAACCCTAATATTTGTTCACATACTTGTTTCATGAGAACCTGGGATTAAAGGGAGGAGAATGGGAGAAAAGAAGTTGGAAGACAAAATTATTGTTTCTTTATTCAATTATCTAATTCCTTACGGCTCTCTCAATAAATTTTCAATTAAGCCTTCTTTGCTTCATGTAATTTTAATCCTAACAAGTGCAGTGGTTATACAGTTGTCTATTTATTTATTTTTCCAGTTGTCTATTTTAAATAGCGCATGAACTTTATGGACATCCAGTATATAATATATACTTACAAATGTAATAATATGATGTAATATATAAGCTGTATTTGTTAGGATTGACATATATACACACATATACATTATATATATGTATACACAGACATACACACACACATATCTGTCTTTATGAGACTCAGTTTGTGTATTTGTGTGCTTGTATACAACCCAAATCCTATCCACAGTAGCTGGCCTTTCTTAGCAATTTGAGGCATGTCCGTATATTGCTCAGGAAAATTTGTCACCAAGCCTGTGTTATTTCAGTACACATTAAAGCACCTGGACAGTTGTCAATAGCAGTAGTTACACATCATGAACAAAAACATTCCATATTGAGTCATATGCATTAAAAAAAAAAAAAAACCAACCTGGATCTCTGCCGAAATGTTGTGCCACTTGTAATTATAAAGTGCCAACTGTACTTGGTTTCTGTACGTTCTCGTTCTACATTTTGTGTTCCAAATTCCTCATTCTGCTTTGGAGTTCCAAGTCATAAATGCTGGATATGCTGCACGTACAATAAATGTTGTGCATTTTATTAACTTGGATTTTTTTAAGTGAGCTTCAGCTAAGAGAGCAAGCTAATTTGTATGAAAACAGATCGTTTAGCACAGTAAAATTAACCAAAGTTATAACATCAAAAGAGGTTTTTTGTCTCTCTTTTTTGCTTTTGTTCTTCACCCCTGGGCAAAATGTTCCACTTACGAAATTTCTTCTTTTTTCTTCCCACTTTGGAATTCTAAGCTAGTGTCAAAGATTGAAAATGACTGCATCGTATGTCTTCTGAGTTGACAAGGATTCTGGCTTGAGCCTGAAGAGTCTCCAGTTTTTACTTTGTATCCTAGCCTCATCTATGAAGGTCACCTACTGCGGCACATAATGTAAATAACGGTTCTACTGGGGCTCAGTCCTCACCCATTTTCATATTTCCCCAAACAATGCAAAGATGCTTACAATTAAAATTCTATTTGCTGGTGATGCCAACAGTCAGTCAGGAAAGTATTGACAGTTATGGGTGCTCGGGTTACTCTCTCAAAATGAAGAAAAGCCCCTGGTTTGAGCTGGCTCCTCTCTTGAGAGGGTAGATGTGAGTGAGTCTGACACCCTACAAAACATAACGCAACTTCCCTCTTTGTCCCCAATCTCTTCTTTCCTTCCACTCTCCCAACCCCCTGTCTTTTTTCTCTCCTCTTCTCTCTCTCCTGACCCTTTCCCCTTGGGAAAAAGACAATTCCACTAGGGTTCTTGATTCTTCAAGTGGCTAACTATTCATAGAATGAAGATAATTTTAGAGATCAAAATATTTGAGAAGTCAGGCGATGCCTGTGGCTCAAAGGAGTAGGGCGCCAGCCCCATATCCTGGAGGTAGTGGGTTCAAACCCAGCCCCAGCCAAAAACTATAAATATATATATATATATATTTAAGAAGTCATTAAGTCCCATTTATCATCCCCTGGAGGAATGCAATCACCTCCTATGGCTAGCCATTTAAATTGTTACTCCCCCCAAAGGAGCTTCAATTCCAACTCACTTGGGACTCTTATTAAAACCTTGGCCCATCTTACAAGGCTCTCCACATGACAGAGCTCCCCCAGTGTGCTTGATACACGTGTCATGGTTTAAAGTTTGGGGCTCCAGAATGGGAGGCAAACTCAGGTCACTTGAGGCCTCTGGAGGTCGCACCTACAATCAAGAAAAGGAAGGATGGGACAGGGAGAAATACCGCATCACCTAAGGCCTCGAGAGAGCTTTCACGTAACAACTGCATGTGTTGCAGAGATGGTGCATTTACCCATCTCCCTTTTGATAACCACTGGCTCATCTTTAGATGAGTCTCTAGCCACAACCTCTTTAGGAGCAAATCAGGCCTTGTAATGATGGCATAATTCTTGGATAAATGCTTAAAAAGGAAATCCTCTATCTTCCAACTTCAGTGTAAAATACAGTGAGCTTCGCAGACAGGCCAGGCAAAGTTGTTTTCTTCAGCACCAACTAAGTTAAAGTGAAAATGTAATTATTGTGACTTCCAGATCATCCTATTCCTACTGCAATCTGCTTTTCCCACTGGCTTCCTTTCATACTTTTTGGTACTGTTGGTGTCTTCATGGCCTCTTCTTGATTACATAAGGAGGAGATGTGGTCAATTAAAGATTGGCTAGCAGGGGATTCGAGGAAAAGATAAGCTGGAATCGTTGGTTCCTCTTCATACCATCACTAAGTCACACGGCATTTGCAGTAAGTACTTTGAAAAACTGTGTTCAATGGAAGGAGGGTAAATGGTGGGACCGTTCCTATAGTTCATATTGCAAGGGTACATATCAAATCTATTAAGTATAAAATATACATAATTAGGTAAATGAGGTAAAGGCTATATTAACTGGTTTGATGTAAACATTTCTAATTGTATGTAAATTAGCACTTTGTACCCCATAAAGGCATTAATGTATACATGATCTGTGTGTTTATGATTTAAAAAAAAGAAAAAGAAAAACTGTGTTTACTCTGTAACTTTTTAAATAATACGAACAAAAGTATTCGCATAACATTGTTTTAAGGTCAATTGATTTTCATATTTTAGAATAATGACGTATTCATACGTTCATAAAGGTAAGTGAATAAAATAATAGTTAATCAATATCCAAACATGATATACTTGTCTGTTTATCTTACTAGACTATTTGGTAATTGACGCTCAGATTCAACTGTGTTAAACTTCACTGTATTGTGTAGGCCAACCAAAGATTAAAGAATATAGTTATACAAAGTATTTGATTTTCATTCAATTATTGTTTTTTTCCACTTGTCTCAAAAGGCTGCCTTCCCATCATGAGCAGAAAGATGTTAACACTGAATTTCTGTAAAGAGTTAGAAATGAGCTTAGAGGCATCTGCTCCGGCATTTGTGGAGTCCTGTCAGTTCTTGTGTGCTCAGGCCAGTAAGCATAATACCGGGACAAGAATTGGAGGCTTGACGAATGGAGCTTGTTAGATCTTGGGCAGAGTGGTATAGTAGATGGAGCACCTGCCTACCACCTATGTTCTAGTCAGCAGAGTGACAGTGAACGTTGTATAACCAGCTCCTCAGGGAGCTGGGGACAGACACCCTTAATTTGCAGCCTTTGAAGGCAGTTTTCATGTGCCGATTTAGACCTGCGTATATGACAATGTGACCTCCCTGACGCAAATTTGGCAACAGATGCACACTCAACTCCTACAAGCTTGCCCAACACACCACCGCACTAGTCCACTGTGCCTCTTCCTCGTTAGCTGGGAAATACTGAGTCATACCTTTTTTGATATTTAAGTTTCACATCTCTAAAATGAAGAGAAACATTCTCTTCCTCCCTCGTTTTATTTATTTATTTATTTATTTATTTATTTATTTATTTATTTATTTATTTTTGTGCAAGGGCAAGCTGAGGTAATGAGTGTGACGTTACCTCACAGAGGATTGTGGGAGCAATTGCACCTGCCACCCAACTGCAAAGTGCTCTGTGTGCCGCCTGCTGGGGTTTGTGCACCAAACATCACACTTGTCCCTTTATTAATCGAACCCCCAGTGCTCGCTTTGGGACAGGGATATTTATCTCTTGTTAACTACCTCATATTTATATATCTCAGAACACTTGTTTCTCCCTAGAATATTTATTCACTCTGTTCTCACCTGTGCGCTGAGAGGTTTTAGTGTATTATACACATTTTATCCTTCTTATAGCTTTGCATCTTACTGTCAGTTCTTACTGGATTTTCTGTCTTCCAAGAGACGTTTCCCAACATTTCCAATGATTGAGATCCCTTTGTTGTGCAGTATAGTACTAAGAAACTGGACTCCATGTTCTCATTTTGCCGGATACGATGTCTCATTTACTGTGAAATTCCCCTCCACTTGTCCCTTAGGGCATCATAATTCTCTATATTCTAAATTTGTTTGGCTTTTATTAACCACATAATTTATTTTGGAATTATTAAACAATAAGGAAAATTTTCAATGAAAATGCATTTAAATGAGAATTTTCTTCTTGCTAGCTGTAGTAGCATTTTATTATTTTAAAGAGAAAAGGATGGCACTAGTGAGGTCAGAGTATCATCAGAAGAGGCTACTGGAGGTGTCTGCTGAGAGGTATTCCCAGGTGACTACCTTCACTAGTCACTAGCTTTTCCATCTCAAACTTGACTTTGTCAGCACACAGATGCAGATGTGTTTTTCAAATCAACTTGCACTGTCCAGATTTGCACATTGGTCGATAAGCCAAGTGCCATTGTGTTACTATGCACTTGGACCTGAGTGTTTGAGGTGACAGGATGAGTCCATTTTCCCTCTGGTGCTCCAGGGAAGCCACATCATCGTCAGCTGGATGAAGAATGTCTGCTGAGCCCTGGTCCAAGGCAAGGCATGTCATTATTAAATCTCAATTGTTGAGTCATTGTAGGCTGTGATTTCTTTGTGTGTTCATCTCCTGCAGAGATGTAATCCCTATATAGATTGGAGTCCATGGATAGATGTCTCTACACTTGAGTATGTTGGGATGGATCCTGACATCTCATGCATCTCTGAATTGTTTTCCTGGGGCCTTCCTACTTAACTTAGCCTCTTCAGATTGCATTGCAATATCAGTTCTATTTGCCAAGTACTGGTCTGGTCTGAAAGCCATTCTTTCCATTAGAGTAACTTTGTACATTTCTGCCTTAATTCAATCTGTTTTGATTTTATATAGTTGGAGCAGAGAACAACCCTATTCCCCATTATCTAAGTTTCTGTGCATGGTGGCTGTCAAGGCTGTTGTTAAGAGGCCCTTAATGGCTTTACGAGGCATTCTTTTATTCTGATTCAGGGAGGCTGGGCCCCAGTTGACTTCATATGCACCTGTGCTGGGGGTCAGCCCGAAGGGACAAGCCTGCTGGGGCACTCTTCTTGTAGCAATGGTAAGACCGCAGCTCACAAGCACAGCCACACACACGTGTGCACGCGCACATACACACACACTCTCCGGGTCTATGCTAGACACATAGCAAGCCAGTTCTAACAGCCAAGCCAGGTCATGTGGCTAGACCCAAATTCAAAGTTTAGTAAAGTACCCTGCACTGGCCACAAGGACAAAACATGTCATGTGACTGAATGACACTGGGCTGGGGAAACAAACCCTGTCATTGTCAAAAATGATAATCTAATCTACCACAGTGGCTCTCACATAAAGTCTGACGAGTAAGTTCACAAATTCATCCTAGATGAAATGTTAAATGCCTCATTGCTGAGTGTCACTTTGATGACCAGACGGCCACCTGATATTCAGCACTGAGGTATATAGCACTTTGTCTAGGATGAATTCGTGAACGGAACTGTTCAACTTCATATACCATCTGCATTTGAATAGTTTTAGATAAAATTGCAAATTTTAACTGTGTTTTATTTGTTAACTAGAGTATAACTTTTTTGAAGGTAAAAGTTTGATAGACTAAAACATAAAAAGCAAATCGCACACATACACACACTATTAAATATATATAAGAATTCAAACATGAGAATTGAAATGAACTAAGTCTGTGACATTTGAAAAATTATTTAATACATTCGATTTAAGGTCTGTAGGTAAATTATTTTGAATGTTTGCTTGACACAATGCTGTTGCCTAATACATGTTCTTTCACATTGTACCATGTAAAGCCCTAAAATACTGTCTATTAATAGTAGCTATTCAACAACTATTGATTCATTAGCTATACCATCTCTCTTATGTACTTCCTAGCATCTGGAACAGTTTCACGGCCATAGGGCTTATTAGTTTTAAATATACAGACCAAATGCTTTTCTAATTTTAAACATCATATCATTGTCCCATCCACTTTGAATTATGCAGAGCAATTGTTCTCAGCTCTACTGTCTGCAGATGCCTCTGGTCTTGCAACATGTCACGTGGGTCACCTACTCTGCTCCCATTCACCATGGCAAGAAAAATCCAACCAGAATTAATGGGCAACTGGGCCCCATTCTCATTGGGAGCATCTGTTTCTTATTAAATATCGTAAGTAACTTATTAATTCTGGCCAGAAACAAAAATAGAGACATTGTCATACGAAAAGCTTTACTAGTACAAAGGGCCAGTCAGCAGAGCACCTGGGGCCCTTGTCTCTGGGGTGTCATTAATCTGGGGCAAAAGATGTCAAGTTTCTTCTGTGGCCTACTGAGGAAGACAAAGTCGGAGTCTGTCAGAGCGGCAGAGCCCCCTCTTTTTCAGTTGATTTGTGTGGTGGGGCTCTAACAATGAAAGATGGGTTAGTAGTTGGTGGGATGACCACACAAAACCATGGCAGGTTGTGGCAGAGTTCATAAAACGTGGATGCTGAAAAGGACGTGAAAGAGGACTGGGGCTAACTCAACTATTTGCAGTCATCAGTTGAGGTCCTAAAAGATGAGATGACTACTTCAAGGTCACCCAGCCAACTGGTGGCAAAGCCAGCCAAAGATTCCTGATCCCCTAAAACCAGAGCAGTGTTCTATTCACAATGTCACACCAAAGTGGGTCCTTCCCCTTTGACAGCCAGCCCAACTGCTGGGAGGTCTGATTCGTATGTATTGTTGGGGAGGATTTGAGGATCTTGCAAAGCATGTACCTTTTCTTAATGCTTGGATTTTGGAAGGATATCAACATTGCTTTTCTATAATTATGAAGATGAAATAATAATGGCTAATTGTTTTTTAGTTATTGCTATGTACCAAGAGTTATTTTAAATGCTTTTTGAGCATTTTCTTCTCTAACCTCAAACAGCAAAATTAAGTACCTTTAAAATTTCGTTTTATAGGTAATGAAACTGAAGTCAGAGTGATCAAATAATTTGCCAAGTTACACAGGAAATGAGTGTTAGAGGGGAACATAAAACAGGTACTATGGACTCACATGCCTTGATTTGTTCCTGTGTTGTCTTTATTCAGATTGTACTTGGGATGTCTTATGTCAGTTAATTTGCTGCCCATTTCTGACAGTGTATTTTGACGTCTTTGCTGTAGTCAGGGGTATTCAACCTTTTTTCTTTTCTGTTGCAATTGGAAGAATTGTCTTTGGCCATACATTAAACCCACGAACACTATCAAAAGTTGACAAGCAAAAACAAAAAAAAAGGAAGAAAAGGCCCCCACGTACTTTTCTTTTTTTTCTTTTTTCTTTTTGTAGAGATAGAGTCTCACTTTATCGCCCTTGGTGGAATGCCGTGGCGTCACACAACTCACAGCAACCTCCAAGTCCTGGGCTTAGGCAATTCTCTTGCCTCAGCCTCCCGAGTAGCTGGGACTACAGGCACCCACCACAATGCCTGGCTATTTTTCTGTTTTACAGTTCGGCCGAGGCCGGGTTTGAACCTGCTACCCTTGGTATATGGGGCCGGTGCCCTACTCGATGAGCCACAGGTGCCGCCCCACATGTACTTTTCTTGATATCCAACACCACAGATAAGCAAAACAGTCTTCAAATAATCTGCATGTGACCCTTGTGTATACTGAACACAGTCTGTTCAGAATCATATTTCACCTCTTCACATGAAATGTCAAAACTTTGCCATGAAAACTGTCAATTCAGTCTCCTTCCTTACGTTATATTTATCTCATATATATTGTATCTCCATACATTGAAAATCCCATTAGGCAATGTTATTTTTAGTTTTTGTTTTTGCCATCAAACATTTTTTACAGAACTGAAGAAGAGGCAAATGCTCTGTTATAATTAGCTGAATATTGCTTTTACCCATTCCTAGTGTTTCTCTCTTTTCCTGTCTGTCTGAAAAAATTTCTTTAGTAATTCTTTAAATAAATTTGTCATCCATCAATTTGTTTAGTTTTCTTTCATTAAGAATGTCTTTATTTCACTTTCATCCGTGAGGAATATTTTCACCTGATATGGATCTGGGGTGACAGTTCCTTGCTTGCAACACTTGAAAAATATGCCACTTTTTCCTGGTGTCCCTGATTTTTGATGAGGAAATTACAGTCCTTAGAAGTCAATGTTTTGCTATAGGAAATGCATCATTTTTTCCTCTCGCTGCTTTCAAGATTTTTTTTTTGTCTTTAATGGTCAGCAGCTTGATTCTGATGTGTTGACATAGAATTTATTGATTCTATCTTTTTTGAAATTCACAAAGCTCCTTTTGTCTGTAACTTTCACTTAGCTAAATGGGGGAGTTTTCAGCCATTATTTCTGTAAGAATTTTTTCATCGCTGTATTCTTTCTCTCTTCGTTGTGTATGACAGAAATGTTAGATTGTTTATTATTGACCGAAAGGTCCTGTGCCTCTGTTTGTTTTTTAATTTCAATGTTTTTCCCTCTGTTGTTCAGATTGGACAATTTCTATTCACCTACCTTAGGTTTGCCAGTTCTTTACTTCTGCATATGTTCTCTGTGGTTGACCTCATCCCATGAACTTTTAAGTTTCAATTGTAGTGTTTTCCAGCTCTACATCTTTTTCTTTTCTGTGTTGAGACTTTTAATTTTCTATTGATTTTTGCGAATGCTTTGTGGAGCATTTGTATAATAGGTGCTTTAAGGCCTTTAATAGATAATTCTAATATCTGTGCCTCCATGACAAAGGCATCTGAAGATTCTCTTTTGCCATGTGAGTTGAGATTATCCTAGTTCTTTATTTGCTGAAAAATTTTGAACTGTATCCTGGACATTTGAGTATTATGAAACTCTAAGTCTTGTTTATATGCTGTGGAAAACATTGTAGGTTCAGGCATCAATTGCCAAGATGCATTCTGTGACTATCATTCCCATATGAGTTCAGTAGTCAAAGCCTTTTCAGTATCACATCTGTCTTTTGTGCGTCCCACCCAGAAGCTAGTGTGGAACGTGGCCTTATATGTGGAAGTTTAGTTCTCCAAATCTTCGGTGTGCTGGCTCAGATGAGGTCTGTGTTTGTGCAGCTAATGTGGTGAGCCCAAGAGCTCCTAAGCACCTTTATAGGGTTGCTTTCCTGAGCTTTTCCTCTCAGTAATCTCTTAAGCACTATTGGTTGCCTCTGATGCCTCCTATTCCTCCTCCAGCCAGAAAGCAATGTCTTTAGTTGCCCTGTTCTGCCATGCACTTCCATAGCTGTGCCCACATCTGGGCAGAGTAACACACACAGAGTCAAAGCCATGGGAGCTTGCCCTATTCTCTCAGAACCACAATTCCACTGAATGGAGGGGAAGGTGCCTCTCCCTCAGAGTTCAGGCTCTTACACACTCACACTGCTGCAGGCTGCTGACACTGCCAAAGGATTGCTTGGGGGTGGGGTCTGGGGCATAGCAGAAGAGAGGACAGAGGGACAGAGAGAGAGAGACGGTGGGTTTCTGCATGTAGATTATTAGACTGTCCCTTTCTCTCTCCTGGTCCTCACTTCCAGTGTGTTGAGTTCAAACCAGAGGACTTGTTTGCATTTGTAAGGTAAAGTCTGAGTTGTAGTCGTGTCCTTTACGCGGGTAGTGTGCCACATACTCCTGCAAGGTGAACCCCTCCCATCACCCTGGCTCTCTTTCTTGATTTTAATAGTGTTTTTCTCTCATGTAGATGTTGTTCTGCCCATTTGAGAGTAACAGAGTCCATGGGATCCTTGCTTTTCCATTCTTGAGATACTTTACTTAGGAGAATGTTCTCCAAATCACTATGGGTAAATGTGCACTTTGAAGCTGCAACTGCATGTCCCACCCTGTTCTAGACTCTAGTGATGTAAACATGAGGAACAGCTCCTGCCACTCAGATTCCCTTCCCTTTCCCTATTTTCTCCCAGAGAACAAACTTTACCCCACTACAGGGTTTTGTGAACTAGAAAATTGAATAGTCTGCCCTCTTCTAGCAAGGGGATTGTATGCACATGAATCAAACTAAGCCAGGTGGACACACTCTTTCTTCGTATCACTAATGATATAAGAATGGAAAAGGGCAGGTGGAACCATTGCTTCCCAGTGCAGTGTCTGGATGCCTGGAGTTGCCCAGGTTCTCGTCCTGCTTCTCTAACCTTCCATTCATTCTGGTGCTGCCCAGTATACTCTCAATAAATTTTCTATTTCATTTTACTTGGTAAGAGTTGGTTTCTGGTTTTTACTACCAAAAACCCTAATAAATAGTCTGAGAGAAGAAAAATCCATACCTACACCATTGCAATCAAGTCTTTAATCGATGCTATAGCAAAGGCGGATACCAAAAGTTTTAAGAACCTGGAGGTAATCCTGACTTCCTGAAAGAAGAGGGTGAAAGATTTTGCAGGAAAAGATGTCTTTTAAGTGCAAATAATATTACTATTTCGAAAAAGCCTGTCTTACTCCTTGTGTGTTTCTTGGCCGGCTAGTTATAGTCCTTCCTCTCTGACAAGCCTTGCAGTGTCCTGTAGCAGCAAGAGAAAATGTTTGAGAAAGTCACAAGACACTTGAATTTGGTGAGCCCTCAGTTGAAGACAAAGCCTGAGTCTCCAGTGGTCACACTTCTATTCACTGCAGCTTCAAGGTTTGGGGGTTGGGGAAAGACATTCGAAATATTCATACAGCGTCTTAGACATCAAATAACTCTCACGAAACAGCATTTTGATGAGTTAAGAGTAAATGAATCAGGAACATATGGATTAAATTTCCCTTGAAATACACAGGGGCTCAAAAATTAAGGGAAAAAGTGCCTGGCAAAATGTGTTTTGAATTTTGCCAAGTCCTAAAAGTTTAAGAAGCAGTTCAAGATGTTTTGCCAGACCACTCAAAACATTGCTGGGTTCTTCCATCCCTTCCAGAGCAGATCTAGATATTTTATTCCTTCTGGCTGCCTGCTGTCCAGTCCTCAGCAGCTGGGGGGAGGATGGAGAGTTGGCACACACTCACTGCAGTCTGCCTTTGTTTTCTGCTGCCCACATCGTAACATGGGTCCAGATACATGACTCTTACCACACCCTCACCACCCTGTCTACAGAGAGTCTCTTTGGAAATAAGGGGTAATAATTTGTTTCGTAATGTTATTTAGCACATGAGATGTTCTAAAAACATGTTCCTCTCATGTCCACTAACATTGCTAATCTATCAAAACTTCTTAAAAAAGAAAAAAGAAGGGTGTCTGCAGGTGCTCAGTGAGTCACTTGAGTTATGTTTTCTTCACTCTGAAATTTAGTAAAGAAGTCCGCACGAAAATTAGAAATACTCTGTATAAACTGGATATTTAAAAAATAGAACAAATTAGGACACACTAAAAGATATATTTTACTGTTATTTTTTATTGTGCACATTTTCAAATGTATGCCAAAATAGAGAGAATAGTATAACGAACCCCAGAAAGTTTCAACCACTGTCACCAAGCTGCCATAAAGAAGGAGTTTTAGATCTTGGGATTTTCAACGTGATTTTATTTCAGTTAGTGAGCAATAAACAAATAAGACTGATATCTGTTGTGTACGGGAAGCAAAAGAGGTGATGGGAGTTAAAGAAATCTAATATAATTCCCTTTCCTTTGATGCCTAAATTCTAGGTAAGGTGATACAAAAAAGGTAGGTATTAGCAAAAGGAGTGAATTTGTTCAGTGTGTAGCACCGATTATGGATGTAAAAAAGAAAAAAAACACTAAAGAGGGTGAATGTGGTATAAATATTAAACAGGGTGAGCTTGTATTTACTGGCACCACCCCAAAAAAATCAAGACAAAAAATCTACCTTTCAAAACTTGAAGTAATGGGGAGGGCAGATAGGTAACTTTTTTTTTTTTTTAATTGAATCATAGCTGTGTACATTAGTTCAACCATGGGGTACAGTGTGGGGGCTTCACATGCAATCTGAGATATTTTATCAACCTGATTGACATAACATTCATGATATTTTCTCGTTTACTATATG
>CAUYON010128738.1:0-13334 GCA_963573935.1 Arctocebus calabarensis
GTCCCAGCTACTAGGGAGGCTGAGGCAAGAGAATCGCTTAAGCCCAAGAGCTGGAGGTTGCTGTGAGCAGTGTGACGCCACGGCATTCTACCCAGGGCGATAAAGTGAGACTCTGTCTCTACAAAAAAAAAAAAAAAAAAAAGAAGTAGGTATAGATGAGGAAACTTGACCAAGGTCACAGAGCTAGACAATGGATGGGCTGTGACTCAAAACTAGGTCTTTTGTCTTCATGTCCAACATTTTTTCCTCTGCACCACAGCTGCCTTGAAGGTCCTCTGAGAGGATGGGGGCTTTCAAGGCTCAAGAAAATGAGAGGGGAAAAGCCTCTTGACTGAGTCAGTGGGCCTTAGGTTTTGAAAAGCAACTGTCTCCCACTATGGACTTGGAAGGAAAAGAGGACCCAGGCAACTTGCCAGATCAGACTAAATCACAATGAAGACAGGCTCCTGAGCTGACCCCAGCCCCTTCTTAGCCCTACTCACGTCCTTGAGGCAGCCCATGAAGTTGTTGCTGACGGGCGAGCCTGGCAGGTCAGCTGTGTTGGGGCTGCCCCCAATGTAGAAGAAGTCGTCAGAGCCCAGCATGGTGTAGTCCTCCTGTGTGTAGCCTGTGGTGGTCAGGATCCCGTCCACGGAGATGGTCACCTGCCCAGCCCAGGGAGGGAGGGGGAGAGACAGGAGACAACTGGCATCAACTCCTTGGGAAGAGCACAGGCTGGGCATGGGAGGGGCCAGGGGGCAGCAGGGGAGGGGAACCCCTCATTTTTATGTCTGCTTGTCTAGGAAGAGGAACAGTGGGGGAAGAGAGGGAAGGAGGAAAAAGAGGCAGCACAAGATTTGATGGTTCTAGGTGAGCTAAGGCCTGTCCTGTGGTTCCCAGTTCAGCAGGGAGGAGCCTGGAGGGGACTGAGAGCTCCCCATGAAGAAACTTAAGAATCTTCCTGGAAAGCCCTCTGAACAGGAATGGGGACTCTGGGACAGGGCCCTATCCTGGGACATAGGGTAAATGGTACCCTCACTTTCCTCATCTTGAAGGTGCTCTGTGGACACCTGTGATTTCAGAGCTTCTTTCAAAAGCGAGGCAGAGAACACCAATGCGCTCCCTGGATCCTGGTGGTTTAGACTCTACTGCAATCCTCCCTCTGGGCGCTGAGAAGGTCTCTAAGTTTGAGTCCAGTAGGGAACTGGAAGACAGCAGCATGAGGACCAAGAGCTCACATGTTCCTGGAAAGTCTTGGAATCTCCTGAGCTTGCATAACACCCAAGGGGATGAATCCCACCTGCCACTCAGTTTCCAGGGTTTGTACTTCTAGCCCCTTCCTAAAGCTGTCTCTTCGATCCTCAGATCCTCTGATATTTGAGTCACTCTCTTGCTTCCAAAAGAGAGGACAGCTCTTCCTTTCTTTCTGTCTAATTGTCTCTTTTCTGGCCCCACCATTGTTAAGGTAGGGGAGTGTGGGACAGGTTAGAGGACAGAAAGGGACAGGGCTAACCTCACACAAATACTTTGCCTCTGAGATGAAAATTCAGTTCAAAAGCAAGATAGAGAGGGATTGGGGAGTACCTGGTGTTCTAAGAGGCAGAAGTGCTCAGCAGTGGGCTGGAAAAGGCACAAATGACTTTAGGTGGGGCAGGGAGGTGACAAGGACAGGAAATTTTCTGATCCATCAGTGCCCCAGCGAAATGTCCACCTGGTCCCTGAAAAGTCTAACCCTATGATCAGCCCACAAAGGTTCAAAGATGTGGGGAAAGAGCCAGGGCTGTGGAACCATGAACCTCCCCACTCTGGGAGGGCAGTGGTTTGAGGGGGCCATCTGGGAAAGAAGATGAACCCTCACAGGACAAGCAGGAAGCTTGCTCATGGTTAGCCCAACAACACTATGTTTCCACAGGACACAGCTCACCCCACTTCTCACTCTCCAAACATGGCTCCATACCCCCTTTTCTGGTAATATCTCGAAATTGGGGCCTTCAAGTCATATCTTGTGATGTCCCTACACACACCAGTCCTTACGCACATGCCGCCAGCCATCCTCTAGTGACTGGTCTCCAAGGTGACACTGTTGAAGCTGCAAGGTGACACTGTTGAAGCTGAGGGTGAGCAACACCTACAGGACACAGGAAGAACCAGGGCAAGGGGAGCTTCCCACCTTCCCAGAACCCTCAAGGCCCTCTTGAGTTTGGCTGGAGCCTGCAGTGAGTAGGACAGAGACAAGCCCCACTTACCACCTTCTGAGAACCATCGAACCTTGTGCTGGGGGTAACTAGGTTTGGAGCAGAAGATAAGGGGGCATCCTTGTGGAAGGGGCAGTGTGAAAGCTTTGAGTGTTGTTTTGAGGGGAGGGCTGGTCATTATCATTTATTTCTTCTTCCCTCTACCCTGGGAGGCTGGGAAGTGGGGGTCTGGGTAGAAAAGGGAAGGTTCAAAGTATTAGTCACAAAAGCATGCAAACGAGATTAGACTGGGCAGAGGGGGGCTGGAGAAAGATAAGAGGGGAACAGGAGTAAGGGGTAGGGATTAGACAGGAAAAGGGTAACAAGGTGAAGGGACCTTCCTGGGGCAATCTAGCTCCATCCTGACCTCCAGCTCCACCCCTTCTGATGCTGTGCTGAGACCAGGAGCCTTCTGGAAAAGGCAGAGGGTGACCTTAGGTAGAATGGAACCAATCAGTTCCTGAGTCCAAGTGTGGTCACCCCCACTGGTCAGCTCCTAAAGGGCAGGCACCAGCCTGATGTGTCTCTGTAACCCCACTAATCCAAGCACAGTCAAGAGGTCATAGCACATGGTCATTAAAGGTCAACTACAAGTTGCCTTGTGACCCAGAGCCATGCTGCCTGTGTCTCAATCTATAACCCTAACACCTGAAGAACCTATGACTTTCTTTGGTGACAGATCCTCAAGTGTACCCTGCTCCTATGCAGGGCAAAGTCTCTCCTGACCCCAAAGCTCCTCAGGAAGAGAATCTCCTGCAGCCCATCTGAGCCCCACAGCTGTGTCCTCCTTCCCTGACCTCAGAAGCCAGGGCACTGGCTACTGGCCTCCTCCCTCACTTTACAGGCTCTCTTTGCCCCACTCCATTTGCCAAGGTAACTCTCCTTTTGCCCTCTGAGTTAGAAGGACCTGACCTGGTGGGCAGTGGGGACATCCTCCTCAATTCCCCTCCAGGCTGGTACATTCCCACCTACTCACTCCCAAAGCCCCCTATTGGGAAAGGGCTGCCTCAATCACCCCATATGGCCCAGGGATGGGGGAAAAGAGGATAGCAGGAGCCAGGATAACCTGGCTGCAGGAAGTGCAGCTGGAGAAGGGAGTAGAGGGAGAAAGAGGGAGACGGACACCAGGTGGAAAGGAAGCTGAGGGTGGAGGGAAGAGAGGAAGGTCTCTGGGGAAGGCAGGGAGGGAGATGACTTAGATTAGTAAAACCCGACTGTTCCCTCAGACAAATCAAAGTCCAGACACAAAAATGGCAGGTTCGTTAGTAAAAGCAGGAAACAGGGGAATAATTCCCCCAGTCCCCCTCCTCCCCAGGGTTCATGATGCCCCTGCCCCCCAACCCCCCCACCACACAGCTTCTGGAAGGGGTGGGGCCGGCAGGGGAGGAGGGAAGGTAGGGGGCCATGCATGGGGCACAGAGCAGCCACTGGGACACATGCGGGTTAGAGGAGCAGGGTGAGGCCAGGCCCAGCAAGACAGGCCAGAAAAAGGCAGCCAGCGTGCAGGGCAGGGGCCTCAGGAGGAACAGAGATGGAGGTGAAAGAGCTGCAGGGTGCAGGAAGAGGGGACTTCCTTCCAACAGAGGAGCAGAGAGGAGTGACCACTAGGACAGAGACAGGGATTTGGAAAGAAAGGGAAGGGACATCAGACTCTACCTTCCTCACCAGCGAGTGACCCACACATTCATTCCACTGCCTACTTGCCACCAAACAACAACCCCCAGACACACCTACACACACCACATCCTCTCCCAAGGCTGTGGGGAGAAGCCTTGGCCATCTCCTTTCCAAATGACCTTATGGAATTATTGGGACACAGCAAAGGGTCTACACTCAACCTCTGCAACATACTCAACACAGATAAGCCAAACCAAGTGGGCACTGAGTACGCCAAAGGCAGCCAGAGTTTCTGCCCTGGAAGAGTTCTATCCAGCCAGGGGACAAGGGAAGTGACATGAGGTAGCAAGAGCCAACGGCCCTGCCCAGGGGCAGGGAAGTAGGCTGGGTGGCTTCAGAGCAAACCTGTGACCTTGATGGGCTCCCAGCCCTCCCTGCCATGGCCACTTCAGTAGCAGGCTGGGTGGGATGTGAAACCAGGTGCTAGCCATAAATGGCCCCACACAGGTGGGCAACTGTGCCCACCAGGCCCCAAAAAGAAAGGCTAAGGAAGAAAGGGGTGTCCTTCTGCCATCTTCCGGAACCTCTCCCAGTTGCCTGCGACAATTACAGGGCCACTGACCTCCTTGGGTGGGAGAATTATTCTGGGGAATAAGACTGCCTGGCAAGTGTTTTTAGCTCTTGGGCAGGTGGCTGGGCTTCGGGGATTCCAAGGTCCTTGACACGATATGCAAAACTGCGCCAATGGGTTTTTTTCCTTTTCTGAGAGTCCACTGCTGTCATCAAACTCTCAAAGGGATCCTGGAGCCACAGGTGCTTAAAAGCAACTAGTCCAGGGAAAAGGTCCTGGCATCCCCTCAGGACTGAGTGGGTGGGAGTAGAGGATGAAGACCGGGGGAAGGGAGGGTCTTCAGGCTGAGTGAGGTCAGGAAAGTCCCGCTAAGTGTTTGGTTCAGCAACTTGTTTTGTGGGGGGACAGAAGCTAACAAGAAAAATGGCCTGGGGTGGCGCCTGGGGCTCAGTCAGTAAGATGGCGGGTTCAAACCCAACCCAGCTGAACTGCAACAAAAAAATAGCTGGACATTGTGGCAGGCGCCTGTGGTCCCAGCTACTTGGGAAGGTGAGGCAGGAGAATCGCCTAAGCCCAGGAGTTGGAGGTTGCTGTGAGATGTGTGACGCCACAGCACTCTACCGAGGGTGATAAAATGAGAAAAAAAAAGAAAAAGAAAAGAAATAAATAAAAACAGCCTGGAAAGACATACCAAGAAGTTACAGCCCAAATGTGAGTCCCAACACTGAAATTTGATAAAGTTTGGGCATAAAGAGAAAAGACTTCAGGTCAGAAAGTCTGGGCTCTCATGGCTGGGCACAATGGCTCATATCTGTAATCCCAGCACTCTGGGACGCCAAGGCTCAAGGTTTGCTTGAGCTCAGGAGTCTGAGACCAGCCTGAGCAAGAGTGAGACCCTATCTCTACTAAAAATAGAAAAACTAGCCAGGCATTATGGTGGTTGCCTATAGCCCCAGCTACTCAAGAGGCTGAGACAGAGGGATCACTTGAACCCAAGAGTTTAAGGTTCCTATGAACTAGGCTGATACCACAGGACTCCACCCAGGGCGACAGAGTGAGACACTGTCAAAAAGTAAGAGAGGTAGGAGAGGAGACAAGAGAAAAATTCTGGGCTTTCATTCAGCCCTCACCACTTTCTGACACAATCTCATTTTACCTCTCTGATCTGTAAAGGGAGTTTAACAACTTCTATCATTTCCATTTCTTCCAGGGTTTCTCTGAGTATCATGCGAGAGAACTGAAGTGAAACTCCTCCATATCCTACCTTATGACCGAAGGCAAGATATGCTGTCTCTGGGCCTCAGTTTCCCCACATGTTAACTGGGAGAATTCTCTGCCTACTGCTTGCCATCCAGTTTATATGACATGCAAAATGAGAAAGCTATTGAAAGACCCCAGTGTATGAAAAGGGAGCTTTTTTTATTTTTTATAACAGTCTCACTCTGTCACCCAGACTAGAGTGTAGTGGCATCATCATAGCTCTCTGCGACCTCAAACTCCTGGTTCAAGCCATCCACCTGCCTTAGCCTCCTGAGTAGCTGAGACTACAGTCATGTGTCACTGTGCTCAGCTAATTTTTCTATTTTTAGTAGAGTTGGGGGTCTTGCTCTTGCTCAGGTTGGTCTCAACTCCTGACCTCAAGTGATCCTCCTGCCTTGGCCTCCCAAGGTGCTAGGATTACAAGTGAGAGCCAGCAAACCTGGCTACCTATCATTATTTTTACTCTATCAGCCTGAACACACCTACTTAATCCAAACTAGTTGACCTTTTTGGTCTATATCTACCCTCTCACCAAGGAGAAGCAATCAGATAGCAAGAGTCCATATGAATGGGTTAATAAAAACAAATTGAGAACTAATCAGAACTTGTCTGGGGGATGCCTTGGAAATCAGAACACATCAAACACTATTGGTGCTTCACTCTGACTCCAGTCTTGGCCTGAGAGAGCTCATTCCTAGCACAGGTTTATGAAGGATTATGAGCCACCAAGAGGCAACCAGATCTGCTCATCAATCAGTGTTGCTCACACAGGCAAGTGTGGACTTTAGAGTCTCAAAATTCAGCAGATACATGTATTTTCCTTACCAGGGCTGAAACCATACAGGGTTGTTTGCTTTTTAACCAACTTAACCAAGTCTTTTATCTTTCCTCCCTCCTCCTCCCCAGCCCACTTCCTGAAGCATTCTGAGTTTCATGCAGTTATTTTGGGATTGATTCCTAAGAAGGGAAGGTAATGGGATCTCCAGTGGGGCCAGAGATGCTGTATTCTCCAGGGTTTACTATGGAAAGGGAATCATTTCTTTATAAAACATCCCTTCCAAGGAAACACTAAGATAATTAGTTAACATTTTCTAAAGCTTAATAAAATTCTAATGTCCTTTACAGAGTACTTAATCTATCACCCTACTTAATCTTCATAACAACCCCATGAAATAGATAATGCAGGTATATTATTAGCCCATTTGGTAGATGAGAAAAGTAAGCTTCAGTAGCCCCAGCCCACATGGCCAATTTTTAACCAAATTGAGGTCTTCTGGGTATTAATTATAGGATGGTATTCCCCCATTGCTTGGGGCATACTACATGGCTTGATCTGGCCTCCCTTCTGTCCCCAAACTCACAGGTTGGCTATCCAGTGACACTCCATAAAGAAAGTTCCAGGCCAGGCACAATGGCTCACACTTGTAATCCTCATACTCTGAAAGGCCAAGGCAAGACAATTGCTTGAGCTCAGGAGGTCCCAAGACCAGCCTGAGCAACATAATGAGACCCTATCTTTATAAAAAATATTTAAATTAGCTGGGGTGGTGGCTCATGCCTTCAGTCCCAGCTACTTGAGAGGCTGAGGCAGAAGGATGGCTTGAGCCCAGAGCTGGAGGTTACAGTGAACTCTGATGATGCCATGGCACTCTAGCCAGAGCAACAGAGCAAGATCCTATCTCAAAAACTAAAAAAAGAAAAAAGAAAGAAAGCTCCAATGGTCAGGTTCTGACAGGTACTCAATGGCCTGGCTTGAACAGGCAGGCAGCTAACTCCTAGAAGCAGCAGCTGGAGGAATGGAGCCTGCGGAGGGTGGGCTGGGACCTCTGCATGCCCCCATTGGAACGCCAGGACCACTGGGAATGGCCACACGAGGCTTCCAGTGGGGGAGGGCTGGGATGGCTTTGGCTGTGAGCTCTAGTCTATGCAGGTGCAATAAAACAAGGGCCTTCGAAAGTGTCCAGAAAAGCCAGACATGGCCCCAGGGGTACAGCCTCCTAGGGAAGTTGGGGAGTCACTCAGATTAGGAGCAACCAACTCCCCACTCAGCAGCTAGATAGCCACACAGACCTGGGAGGCTGGGCAGGCTAGGCAGCTGCCCCAAGCAGCACTGGTCCCATGAGAGCAGACACGTCCATCTGCAGGGTCCCCAGCCTGGTGCTCAATCACTCTGCATTATTAATAGGCGATGACTAACTGGCTGCTGCCGCAGAGCCAGAACCGGGCAGGAATGAGGGAATCCCAGGGGATCACACGCAGCAGGGCCTGCAGGCACAGGGAGGCAATGAGCACAGGGCCAGCCCTGGCTCCTCCCCTGTTCCCGCCTAACATGGCACCTAGACTGAAGGGCCAGCCCCCACAGCCCAACCCCGCTTTCCTCACCAAGCTCAAAGTCCCACACAGTCACACAGCCCCATTCACACTGGCGCTTACACACGGAGAGTCACCAGCAGAGTCTCACACACAGCAGTTTCCCACTAACACCCCAAAATGTCACGCCAACATTTACACACAGTCACACCCACACACCAACACACACCAGCTGCATTTACACAGACACCCACACCACCACTCACGGGGATTGAGCCCAACCCAAACAGAGGAGCTTCTAGGACAAGGACGCGGGGGGGTGGGGGGGGGGGACACAACTCATACCCCAGAGCCCACCCTGGTGGGGATTCCTCCTCTCACTCCCCTCATGGGGAAGGAAACCTACCCCTGACAGAGGCCATGCGGGAGGGCAGGGGCATAGAAGGGAGTGGCACGGAAGGAAGACAGTGTGAAACAGTGTTAGTCAGAGCAACTGAGCAGGTGGGGAGAAATGGATGCTGTCCCTGGTTGGGGGAAAAGACCATTCATGCCATGCAAAATGTAAGGGAGACAGAACCAGGAGCCCTCAAGGCTGAGACATGAGGGAGGGAGTGGCACCTTTCTCCTGGCGGCCAGCGTGGAGCAGGCCCCAAACTGGTATGAACTGGTGCTGTGAATGAGGTCCAGACCAGTCCCAGGCAGCCCTGTGTCTCCCAAGGCCATCCCCCCAACATGGGGAACCCTCCCAGCTGGCTGTCACGGAGGTCTCACCCCCAACCCCCTCCCCCAACTTGAGGGGTCCTTCCGGGGAGCTGACAGTGAGCAGAGCATAGCATGTCATGGGATGGTGTTTTCCATGGATTTTCAGGAGACCAAGAAAGAAAACTAAATCAAAGAGAAAAAAACAAAGGAGAGGGGAAAGAACAAAATAAAGCAATAGAAATAAGCAGCCTGGCATCGGGGCTGGTCTAACCAGAGCCGATGAACATGGAGCCTGCCCTCGGGGTCTTTCTGGCCAGGAGTCTGAATTCAGGAGTCAGGGATTAGGGCAGGGATAGGCCAAATTCCTTGATTTCCATTTGTCTTTTGGATTTGAGTTTGGACCAAAAAAGAAAGAAAAGGGAAAGAGGAAAACCAAAAGAGAGAGAAGTAAAATCTAAAGATTGTCCAGGACGCAAAAAACAATTAGAAGAGCAAAACAACCAAAACCAAACAGGGAGAGGAAACAAAACAGGGAGAATCGAACAGTTAAAAAAAACCCACGGCAAACCAAACGGTAAGACAATTAGAGTGATATCTACCAGATAATGCAGTTTGTTTACCATAGCGTGTCCAATCCCTGCGTGCTTCACCGGAGATATGGGGGGAAGGGGGGAGGGGGTGTCAAAAAAAAACAACAAGGACAACAACGAAAAAACAGAACGAAAAGGAAAGAAAAATAAAATGACCAACTGTGAAACTCAAGGAAGGAGGAAAAATATATATCCATATATATTTGGTTTGTTCAAACCCTCCCACCTTAGGTTCAGCGGAAGTATTTCCTTTAAAGAAAATAAAATTATAATGGGAGGGAGAAATAAAACATACAGAAAAAATCAAGTCCCTTCTCCCCATCCCTTGCCCACCCTCCTCTGGATTCCTCCCCCCACAGTCATCCCCTCCCGGAAGAGCCATCTGCAGAGAAGGGGAACAGTTAGAGACCTTGGTTAGTAGAGAAGAAAACAACAAAAGAACTGGACCAAGAAAGCAAAGACTTAAAGATGGTCGACATTCCGCAGATGAGACAGAAAGGTTAGTTCGGTTTGTCACTCATACCTTTGCCCCACCTGTCCCTGCCCATGCCTTGGTCCCCTGGGTTATAAGCGTGTTAGTAACACACACAGAGTTGGCAACGGGGTTTTCCAACAGGGGGTGAGAAAGGAAAGGCAGGGGATTAAGAAGCAGACCCAATTATGCAGTATTAGTAAATCCTATCAGCTGAAATGTTAGGGAGTTAAGGAGAAGGGAGGGAGGGAACAGGGGTGTGAGAAGGGTTGGGCTGCTCAGTCGAGTCATGGACTGACGGGTATGTTGGCTAACTGATCACCCAGATGGCCTTCCAAAGAACTGGCTAAAAACTGACTTAGTGCTGGCCAACCGGCTGACCAGTAGCCATGTTGGTTAATGGATTAAGAGGTTGGTGATTGGCCAGCTGGCTGTCAGGTTGGGAGAAGAATGGGCGACACCCCTGGAGAATGATAGGACTGGCAAGAATGAGAGGCAATTTCACGTGGAGGCAAAGGAAGGGGTTCCTGAGGAGCACAGAAGGGGATATGGGTGTCTGCTTTTCCTGGGGATGGCAAACAGATCTGGGGAGTCATTGAGGGAAGGAGCAGCTCCTCTTATTTATTTGGTTTTTTTTTTTCCTGCTTCTCATCCTTGAGAAAGGAAAAGAGAGTGAGTTGCCACCAGAACAAGGAAAAGGAAACCTTGCCCTCAGTGGGCTGGCAGAAGGTTCACACTCACATTACAGCTAATCACCCCCCACACTCCTCTCCCTTCTCCTGCCCTCCCATCCATAGCTGACTCCTCCCACCTGTCCACTTTGACTTTTTCAAAGCCCACATTTCCTAAAAAGTTCTCCACACTCTTCAATCATCCCACCCCACTCTCTCATTCTCCTCTAGGCTACTGTCCTGCTGTCTCTTCCAGAATTATGTGCCCCTCCACCATCACCTCTGCAAGTCCCTGGAATTGTGAAGCCGTCCCAGCAGCCCAGCCTCTCTCCAGGTACACCCATAAGACCCTGAGCCTCCACCCCCACAGCCAGCTCCAGAAATCCTCTCCCCCTTCACCCATAGAAAATAACAGAGAAGCCCACCTACCTCTGAAACCCCTTATTCCTTCCCCTCCTTCCCGAGCTATAAGCCAGCTCATTCTACCCCAGTCTCTGGAGAGCCTGGTCTCATTGGTTCAACGTTCATGTTCTCTTCTTATTGCCAAAGACAGCTGCAACAACCACCTTCTAAATTACCTTGGTCTTTGGGGAGGAGATGCCAAAGGTACTGAGGCAGCTTTACTTAAGAGTATTAGAACTAGAGGGACATTATTGTTTGATGTCTATTAAATACTAAAACTGCACGCCCAAAAATGTGATTGTGAGAAGGAGAGGTATTCTAGGGACAGATCCATTAGTTAGAGTTGTTATAACCAGTGTGCACAGGACAAATTCAGTAAGATAATTAATAAGGGCCTCGTATAATTAAAAATAACAGAATTCAATATTTAGCAGCTAGAAGAAGTGCTGAATAACCAATATTAATTATCAGTGATGCAGAGGCAGTTTACATAGCAAGAGAAGAGTCTAATTGCGGGCACAGTGATTGCAGCCAGGGCATAAAGTGTGATAAGAGGATTAGTACTGGCGGATGGTAGGACTATCATGAAATAAAGAGGCCAGCTAGACAGAACAAGGAACAATTAGCCTCAGGGCAGCTAAACCAATTGTGCCTCAAACGGTAAGAGTTGTCTGGTGTCATTGTACTAGTCAAACAAGGTGGGGGGCGGGGAGGGAAGGCATTGGAGGTAAAGATCCAACTACTCCTCTTCTTGAATTAGAACTGGTTGTGGAAAATAAAATAAGAAAAAGAAAACCTTTCAACTTTCACTGAGAAGATTTCATTTTTAACAAGTAGAACAGCAAAGTAAGAGTCAGGATTGAGAGGGAAGAGCCTGGGTCTCCTGAACTCAAAGCCTGGGTCTTCCACTAATTTGTCAAGACATCAGGCTTCTTCTGAAGAATAGCAGTGTTGGAGTGGTTAAGACAGGACCCCTCCAGGCCTAAGGATTGAATATCGAGACCCCAGACCATGGAGACCAGGCCTAAGGGGACAATTGTGGTCAAATATTAGAATGGCGGTTCCATTGGAACCCATTCCTGGTGGTCCGTGATACAGCACAGGAAAAGGGGTACCCAGCAGCCCAAACCTTCCCAAAGGCCAGGATCTGGATATGAGCAATGAAGACTTTAACCCACCCACAGAGGCAGCTAGAGAGCTTTCAGAACCTGGGAACATAAGAGTAACAATGCATGATGGGTGACAAAACATCAAAGTCGTTTAGGGGAGAAGCCAGTCATCATATCAAGTGGTCACTTACCATGGCCAAGATCCTTTGGACACAACTATATCCCATCTCCACCTTGAAATGTGAATATAGCTCTAGCTCCCCCAAAATCCAAGAGAGGGGTCATGTGCACAAATCACAAAAATCTGGGAAGAAGGCAATCTGTGGACCTTGAGCAAGAACATCTCAGGGCAAAGAAAAAGAGAAACCTGTTCCACTCAGACATAAGAGGCACCCATTTTTCAGAGATACAAGCAGAACATCCAAATGGTTTCAAGATTTGAGAACACCCAAGAATGACAGAACCACAAGGCAAACTACAGCCTCCTTTATATTTATATATCAATGACAACAACCAGTCCCTTGCTTGGAGGCAGAGAAATGGAGTGGCTTCCAAGTCAGACTTCCAGTTCCACTACTTCCTAACTGGATAACTTTGAGCAAGTCCTACAACCTTCTGAATCTCAGTTTCTTTCTTTTCTTTTCTTTTTTTTTTTTTTTTTCAGTTTCTGGCCGGGGCTGGGTTTGAACCCACCACCTCCGGCATATAGCGCCCTACTCCTTTGAGCCACAGGCACTGCCCTGAATCTCAGTTTCTTAATCAGCAAAATATCCCACCTCACCAGACTATCATAATAATATAGGTGAGATACTAAAGATACCTTTGGACCCAGCGGCTGGTCAGAGAGAGATGCTACAGTGCAAGAACAGGAATGTTGTGGCAGAGGGACAGAGACCTGGGGATACCCAGAGGAGGGAGCAGGAAGGAGAGGTGCTCTCCTGGTCTTTTTTTTTTTTTTTTTTTTTTTTTTTGCAGTTTTTTGCCAAGGCCAGGTTTGAACCCCCCACCTCTGGTATATGGGGCTGGCGCCCTACTCCTTGAGCCACAGGCACCTCCCTCTCTCCTGGTCTTGTAAAGCAGATGAGAGTTTTTCCCAGGTGGACAAGAGGTAATTCAGTGCTCATATTAAGCGATTAGAGCTGCTACTATGGGGTCCTCATGTCCCAAATCGTCAAGAGGCTTGGCACCTATGGCTCAACAGGCTAAGGTAACAGCCATATACACCTGAGCTGGCGGGTTCAAATCCAGCCTGGGCCTACCAAACAATGATGGCTGCAACCAAAAAATGGCTGGGCTTTGTGGCAGATGCCTGTGGTCCCAGCTACTTGGGAGGCAGAGGCAGGAGACTCGCTTGAGCCCAGGAGTTGGAGGTTGCTGTGAGCTGTGATGCCATGGCACTCTATCCAGGGTGACAGCT
>CAUYON010128740.1:0-38923 GCA_963573935.1 Arctocebus calabarensis
TGAGAGACATACTGTGTTCCTTTGGAGTTTTTATGCCTTTGGGGTGTTTTTTTTTTTTTTCTTGAGACAGATTCTCATTATGTCACCCTTGGTAGAGTGCCATGGTGTCACACAGCTCACAGCAACCTCCAACTCTTGGGCTTCAATGATCCTCTTGCCTCAGCTTCCTGAGTAGATGGGGCTACAGGCATTTGCCACAACACCCAGCTACTTTTATTGCAGTTGTCCTTGTTGGTGAGCTGGCCTGGGCTGGGTTTGAACCCACCACTTCAGTGTATGTGGCTGGGACTGTAACCACTGTGCTATAGGTGCCAATCCTTGGGTGTGTTTCTTGACCCTATGTTGATATCAGCACATCTAGCAAGCAATCACTTCTTTCAATTTAGTGGAGTAGCTTTTGTAGAAAGAGATCTTTTCCTATACATATGACCTAGGATGTTGATTGGGAAAAATGTGTTGTTTTTGAGTATGGGTAGACTAAGTAGGGTGGTTTCCATATAGATTTTCAAGCTATAGACTTGTCTATAAGAGTTGAAATTGCCTCAGAAACCTAGGTTGCAGGAGTTTGTGATAATGGTAGAATGGTCTAAAGCTTCTTTAGCCAAAAAATTAAACTGGTTAACTGATTAATGTTGTATGTGCATTATATTATATTATTTTTTAATTAATAAGTACAATAGTATGTTTTGATAAATTTTTTGCTGTTATTACTGCATATTTCAAATGATATATATTTTTATTTGATTTAAAGTATTTTCAAAGAAGAGTTTTGAGAAAATGAACTAATTTAATAATAAAGAACTTCTCAGGACTAAAATTTAATCACAAATACCATGATCTTTGCACTGGAACAATTCTTTCATTCTAGTTTTCTTATTAGTTGAACGTCTGGCACAGACTGCAAGGTAAAACTAATTTTTTCATAATACAGTCTAGTGGCATCAAGATGGGGCCTAAGGTTAATCACATCAGTCAAATACTCAACTTGAGAAAAATTACACTGGAAAGCTCTTCAAATATCAGCAATGACATTTGAAATTATTGCAAAGCTAAAGCTTCAGTTCAAATGGAATTCTAGCCCCTTCTAATGACAAGTTGAGTATTATAATGTTAAAATCACTAACATAACTATAAGGTGAATTAATACTATGGTATTTTATTGATTACCTATATGTTCACTGGAAATTCTATTTTCAACTTAGTGATTTTATGGAAAGACTATTTTTAAAATGCATGGTATGCAAAATTCTGAAAGTTATTGCTTTAAAAAGTAAAAAATTACTCTTGAAAGGGCAGTAAATTCTGAAGGCCCCTAAGGTCTTGTTTACACCATATATTCTGGTTCTAAAATTATAGTCATAACAAAATTGCACAGAAAATGCTGCCTAATGAGTCTTCAAATAATCATTAAAACAGTATTGCAATTTCAGTGTCTATTCAGTAAATTAAACATAGACTATCTCTTACTCTATATATTTGAGAAGAGTGAACATGAATGAACGAGAAGGAACTAATTAAAATATAACTTATGGAGGGAGGCAAGATGGCAGACTGAAGTCAGCTCTCAGCAGAGGTTCTTGTCCAGAGGAAGAAATAATGGCCAGAAATGACCTAATAAAGCAGAAGACTAGAAGCTGAGCTGAGAGAAAGGATCAATAGGTTCACATCACCCCTGCTACAATAAGCTGGGACTCAAAGGAGACAAATTTCAGCTTCTCTAACCATACGGTGAAAATAATCGTGGGATGGAATCAGTGGAAAAACTGGCTACATGAATAATCAGAGTAGATCAACTCCCCTAAGGAATGACAAAGGAGACACAACAGAAGATCCCATTCATAAACAAATGGCTGAGATATCAGAAAACAAATTCAGAATTTGAATTGCAAATAAGATTAACAGAATGGAGGTAAAGATGGAATTAGAAATTCAAGGAGCAATTCAAAAGAATTCAATGACTACAAAGACAAAATCACCAAAGATTTTGAGACACTGAGGCAAGAACTTGCAGCCCTCAAAGATCTGAGAAATATAGTAGAATTGCTCAGTAACAGAATGGACCAGGCAGAAGAAAGGATCTCTGACATTGAAGACAAAGCTTTTGAATGCTCCCAAATGCTCAAAGAGGAAGAGAAATGGAAAGCAAAAATGAATCATTCCCTGAGAGAATTGTGGGACCACTCAAAAAAGCAAACATTTGCCTCATAGGAATCCCTATGAGGAGAAGAAGAAGATGTTCTGAAAGACACAGATACTCTACTCCAAGAGCTAATTGAGGAGAACTTCCCAAGCATGGCAAGAGATACTGAAATTCAGATAACAGTTGCAGAACCTGAGCATGACTCAACCGAAATAAAGCATCTTCTAGACACATTGCCATTTACTGTGCCAAATTAATATGAAGGAAAAAATCCTGCAAGCAGACAGATGTAAGAAAATCATAACCTACAAGGGGAAGAATATTAGAATGACTGCAGATATTTCTGCTGAAACTTTTCAAGCCAGAAGAGGATCGACCTTCAATCTCCTAAAACAAGACAACTTTCAGCCCAGGATCTTGTATCCAGATAAATTGAGCTTCATTTATGATGGAGAAGTTAAATACTTTAGTGACATTCACATGTTGAATAACTTTGCCATAACCAAACCAGCTCTTTAGGATATTCTCAGAACTATCCTCCATAATGACCAGCATAATGTTCTACTACTAAAATAAACTCACTCTGAAATTCTTGACCAAAACCCATTTTCCACAGTGGTGAAAAGATTCAAAATGTATACTGGACTTTCAAAAAACTTGACACCGAAAATACTACCAGGTTTATCAATACTCTCAATTAATGTGAATGCCTTAAACTGTCCTCTTAAGAGGCACAGGTTGGCTGACTGGATACAAAAACTCAGGCCAGATATCTGCTGCATATAAGAATCTCATCTTACCGTAAAGGATAAATTTGGACTCAGGGTGAAGGGATGGGCATCTGTAATCCAGACAAATGGAAATCAGGAAAAAGCAGTGGTGGCAAATTTATTTTCAGATACACTAGGCTTTAAACCAACAAAAGTAAGGAAACAGAAGGTTGTTCACATCATATTTGTTAAGGGAAACACTCAACACGATGAGATGTCACTAACATTTATGTGCCCAATCAGAATGCTCCTCTATTTATAAGGGAGACCCCATCAGACATGAACAATTTAATATCTTCCAGGACCATAATAGTTGGAGATTTTAACACCCTTTTGGCATTGTTGGATAGATCCTCCAATAAGAAACTAAACAAAGAAATTTTGGACTTAAACTTCACCATACAACAATTGAATTTAACAGACATATACAGAACATTTCATCCTAACCAAAATGAATACTCATTCTTCTCATCAGCCCATGGAACATCCTCCAAAATTGATCACATCTTAGGTCACAAGTCTAACCTCAGCAAATTTAAAATTATAGAAATTTGTCCTTGTATTTTCTTGGATTATCATGCAATAAAAGTTGAACTCACCAATAACAAGAATCTGCATACTCATACAAAGACATGGAAACTAAATAACCTTACGCTGAATGACAACTGGGTCATAGATGAGATTAAGGAGGCACTTGCCAAATTTTAGTAACAAAACAATAATGAAGGCATGAATTATCAGAACTTGTGGATACTGCAAAGGCAATCCTAAGAGGGAAATTTATAGTGTTGCAAGCCTTCCTCAAGAGAATGGAAAGAGAAGAAGTCAATAACTTAATGGGACATCTTAAGCAACTGGAAAAGGAAGAACATTCCAACTCCTAACCCAGCAGAAGAAAATAGATAACTAAAATTAGAGCAGAATTAAATGAAATAAAAAACAAAAGAATTATTCAAAAGATCAATGAATCAAAAAGTTGTTTTTTTAAAAAAACTCAACAAAATTGATAAACCTTTGGCTAACCTAACCAAAAATAGAATATTAAAGTCCATAGTATCGTCAATCAGAAGTGACAAAGGCAAAATAACAATGGAAAGTTCAGAAATTTTAAAAATCCTTAATGAATACTACCATAAACTTTATTCTCAGAAATATAAAAATCTGAAATAAATTGACCAATACTTGCAAACATGCCAACTTCCTAGACTTAATCAGAAAGAATTGGAAATGCTGAACAGACCTATATCAAGTACTGACAGAATCAACTATATGAAATCTCTCAAAAGAGTCCAGGACCAGATGGCTTCACATCAGAATTCTACCAAACCTTTAAAGAAAAACTAGTACCTATATTACTTAACCTTTTCCAAA
Organism: Arctocebus calabarensis; assembly: GCA_963573935.1. NCBI lineage: Eukaryota > Metazoa > Chordata > Mammalia > Primates > Lorisidae > Arctocebus > Arctocebus calabarensis. The sequence goes on from CAUYON010128740.1 coordinate 4,282, forward strand.
GCATTGAAAGAAAAGGAATACTCCCCAACACATTCTGTGAACCAAGTATCGCCCTGATCCCCAAACCAGGAAAAGACCCAACAAGAAAAGAAAATTATAGACCAATATCTTTAATGAACATAGATGCAAAAATATTCAATAATGTCCTAACAATCAGGATGCAGCAACATATCAAATGAATTATATACAATGACCAAGACCAAGTGGGTTTTATCCCAGGGTCTCAAGATTGGTTCAATACATAAATCTATAAATATAATACATCACATAAATAAACTAAAAAACAAAGACCATATGATTCTCTCTGTAGATGAAGAAAAAGCTTTTGACAATATCCAGCACACTTTCATGATGAGAACACTTAAGAAAATAGGCATAGAAGGGACTTTTCTTAAACTGATAGAGGCCATCTATAGCAAACCCACAACCAATATAATATTGAATGGAGTAAAATTGAAAACATTTCCACTAGATCAGGAACCATTCAAGGTTGCCCATTGTCTCCACTGCTTTTTAACATTGTAATGGAAGTCTTAGCCATCACAATGAGGCAAGAGAAGGTGATCAAGGGTATACAAATAGGGTCAGAGGAGATAAACTTTTCACTCTTTGATGATATGATCTCATACCTGGATAACCCCAGGGACTCAACCACAAAACACTTAGAAGTGATCAAGGAATACAGTAGTGTCTCAGGATACACAAATCGCTAGCTTTTATATATAACAATATTAGTCAAGCCGAAAAAATAGTCAAGGACTCTATTCCTTTATAGTTGTGCCAAAGAAGATGAAATATTTGGGAATTTACCTAAAAAAGGATGTGAAAGATCTCTATAAAGTGAATTATGAAGCTCTAAGAAAAGAAATAGCTGAAGATGTTAACAAATGGAAAAACATACCAAGCTCATGGCTAGGAAGAACCAACATTGTTAAAATGTCCATATTGCCCAAAGCAATTTATACATTTAATGCAATCCTTATCAAAGCACCACCATCATACTTTAAATATTGGAATAAATAGTACTTCGTTTTATATGGAACCATAAAAAACCCAAATAGCCAAGACATTACTCAGAAATAAAAACAAATCAGGAAGAATCACACGACCAGACTTCAAACTATACTATAAATCTATAGTGATCAAACAGCATGGTATTGGCACAAAAATAGAGAAGTAGATGTATGGAACAGAATTGAGAACCAAGAAATGAACCCATACACTTATCATCATTTGTCCTTTGATAAGCCTATCAAAAATATAAATTGGCAGAAAGATTCCCTATTTAATAAATGGTGCTGGGAGAATTGGCTGGCAACTTGTAGAAGACTAAAACTGGACCCACATCTTTCACCAGTAACAAAAATTAACTCTCACTGGATAAAAGACTTAAATTTAAGACATGAAACTATAAAGATTCTTGGAGAGAGTGCAGGAGAAACACTTGAAGAAATTGGCCTTGGACAATACTTCATGGGGGGACCCCCTCGGCAATTGAAGCAACACCAAAAATACATCACTGGGATCCGATCAAAGTAAAAGACTTCTGCATAGCCAAGAACACAGTAAGTAAAACAAGCAGACAGTCCTCAGAATGGGAGAGGATATTTGCAGGTTATCCTTCTGACAAAGGTTTGATAACCAGAATCCACAGAGAACTCGAATTTATTAACAAGAAAAGAATAAGTAATCCCATTTCATTGTAGGCAAGGGACTTGAACAGAAGCTTCTGTGAAGAAGATAGGTGCATGGTCTACAGACACATGAAAAAAATGCTCATCATCTTTAATCATCAGAGAAATGCAAATCAAAAGCACTTTGAGATATCATCTAACTCCCGTAAGAGTGGCTCACATAACAAAATCCCAAAACTATAGATGTTGGCATGGATGTGGAGAAAAGGGACTACTTCTGTACTGGGAGTGCAAGCTAATATGTCCCTTTTGGAAAGAAGTATGGAGAATACTCAGGGATCTAAAAGTAGACCTGCAGTTTGATCCTGCAATTCCTTTACTAGGTCTAAATTTTAGGTATATCCAAAAGACCAAAAATCACTTTGTAACAAAGATATTTCCACCAGATTGTTCATTGCAGCTCAATTCATAATAGCCAAGTCATGGAAGAAGCCCAAGTGCCCATCGACCCATGAATGGATTAATAAATTGTGATATATGTATACCATGGAATATTATGCAGCCTTAAAAAATATAGAGACTTTACCTCTTTTACATTTACATGGATGGAGCTGGCACATACCCTACTCAGTAAAGTAGCTCAAGAATGGAAGAAAAAATATCCAGTGTACTCTGTACTATCATGAAACCAATTTATAATCACTCACACTTTCATATGAAGAATAGATCACAACTATGGCCCAAGATGAAGGAGTTAGGGGGGTGGGGGGGAGAGGAGAGGTCAGATCAAGGGAGGGTGAATGGTGGGGTCACACCTATGGTGCATAATGCAAGGGTACATGTTGGATCTATTAGTATAGAGTATAAATGTCTTAACACTATAATTAAGTAAAGGAGATGAGGTATATATTAACCTGTGTGATGTAAGCATTCCTAATTCTATACGAAATCAGCACATTGTACCCTTAAATGCACTAATTTATACATGATCTATGTATTTATGATTTAATAAAAAATATATAACATATTGGCAAGGTAAGATTTTCATACGGAACAATTTGAAACGTGTTTAAGAGAAACAACACTTTATAATGACAAAATGAAGTATTTTTAATCTTTTAATATGTTAATAGGCTCCAGTTAGGGTTTGTATAGAATTTGATACATTGATTAGTGAGAATAAGACATAGATGAAGAAAGAAAGACAATCTCATATACAGAAGTTAAACAATAAAACAGTGAGGAAAAAGAGTGAGAAGCAGAGCTTTAAAGATGAGGTTGTCCCTGGGAATGTGCTGGGTAAACATACACCTGTCATCTTTGTTGTATCTTGAATTCCTATCTTAACCAGAAGCTGGAAAAACACTCTCCGTTAAGGTTTGATGACTGGCTCCATTTTGTTTTTGGTTTCTTGACTGGTGTTGAAAGGATAATGTGGAAACTATACTTTTATTTTGTAAATAATATTTATCTCATTTTATGATTATGCAAGTGGTATATTATGAGAATGCAACAAATTAAATGTAAGAAAGCAAAAAGGAAGTTAAATGCAGTCATTCATATACCACCAAGGCTTTCATCTTCCTGTAATTCATATGTATAATTTTACATGAAGTAGTTCTCTTAAGAATGTTTTTTGATTCTATTTTATAAAAAATGTCTTATCTCTTTAGAACAATAGTGAGGGCAGTGAGGAGACTTTAATATATGTGATAGAATCTTGTTTCTTCCCTGTTCTTCCAAAATGGCCAGCTCTTTGACGAAGAAACTGGGCCTGATCCCCTTGGGGTGAGTTTTGCTTTTCTACCTAGGTTGCAGTGCCTGTGAAGATGCTGTCTGCTGCAACTATAATACTCACCAAAGGAAGCACAGACGAAGCAGCTTTCCTGTCTTCACATTGAGTGGGTCAGCCACTCATCTTTACTTGGAGAGTTCAGGGTCCTGACTCCTCTTTCAATCTTCTTCGATAGTCTCAAAAAGGCAGTTGCTACAAAATCATGAACTCTCACAACTATATCTAAAGGCTGAAACGGACCGGAATGTAGAGGAAGGATGTTCCTGGAATGGGATGACCAAGTCCCTTTCCTCGTGACTTTCTTTTCATCAGGGAGGAGCATCTTTCCAATAATATGTCCAGATGTCACTTTCTTGAGTTGATCAACATGGAGTCACATGATCCTAAACTAATCAGTGGTTAAATAATAGTTATCAAGACTTGTTTAGGTTACTTTTTCTTTATACCCCAACAAATTGGATTGCTTTAAACTGAAGGAGAAAGGGCAGGGGGACCATAGAAAAGGGACAGTCACCTGCCACAGCTCCCTATTTCAGATCAGCAAATATCCACCAAAATCATGTCAGTCATATGCCCATAATTCTACCTAATCAAAAAGCTCACAGTTTTTGGTTGATTTTTCTTTAGCAAATTGAAAAGATCTTCTGAAACTTAAAATGGTAAAAATATTTCACCTAGTCTTTTGCAGCTCTACATTTTATACTGTCCTACTTACTTTAAAAATATTTTTGAAAAAAGAATGATTGAAAGAGTAAGGGAAGGCTGGGCATGGTGGCTCACATCTGTAATCCTAGTACTCTGGGAAGCTCAGGTGGGAGGATTGCTTGATGTCAGAAATTCACGACCAGCCTGAGAAAGAGTGAGACCCCATTGCTACTACAAATAGAAAAATTAGCCGTGTGTGGGGCAGTGCCCATGGCTCAAAGGAGTAGGGCGCCAGCCCCAGATGCCGGAAGTGGTAGGTTCAAACCCAGCCCCGGCCAAAAACAGCAAAAAATAAAAAAACAGTAGCCTAGCGTGTTGTAGCCCTAGCTAGTCAGGAGGCTAAGGCAGGAGGATTGCTTGAGCATGGAAGTTTGAGGTTGCAATGAGCTATGAGGATGCTACTGCACTCCAGCTTAGGTGACAGGGGGAGACTCTGTCTCAAAATAGAAAAGTAAAAGTAAACTCTTGTTATAAAAAAGATTTAGGGTATTTTTCAAATTTACATGTGTAATATAAAAATTAAAATTAAGAATTACAGACAATGGAAATTTACGAGTTAAAAATAAAGTACTATGCACATATTAGACATATACATAATATAAGAATACAAAATATATGACATACACTGTATGTATTTGAATGTCCCATAAATTTTTTAGAAATTGATGCCTAGAGCCTTGTACTATCTGTGTAAAATGCATTATGTACGTAGTTATATAATTAATACTTTGATACTGAGATTGGTTATATTTCTCCCACAAATTCTTACATGATCACACTGTGTGTAATGAACTTCATTCATTCCTGGTAACATTCATAGAATGGCTGATATAAGTTCCCTTCTTAAGATATCTCCTTCTATTAGGATTACCATATCCTCCAAATGGGGACCCTATTGAAAGAGAACCAGTGATACTAACACAACAGGACTAAGCCCGGGTCATGCTGAATAAACCAGGAGCCATGGCCACCCTTCCAGGCTTGGTGATGACATCACTTTACAGGAAACATCTTTACTTAGTTTTTTCTCTTACTCCCCACAACAGGTATTTCAACCTTTTAGTATTCTCTTTAAATTTCTAGCTCTTCATCCACCTTGTCATTTTTGGCAAATAGCCTCATAGCTAACTTCAAGTGTGAAACTGAATTTACTCAACCAAAGTTCCTTCTACCTGCTTCCTTGGAGCTGTCTTATTCAAGTCTCCTTGTGTCCCTCTCTTCTGTCACATGTGAATGGGCTTTCAGCTACTGTCACCTCTTTATGGGAACTTGGCTGTGAAGGGAAAGACAGTTTTCTATGCTTGTCATCCTCATTTCCTTGCCTCCCATTCCCTGCTCTGTCTTGTTTCTCTGGCTCTTGCCTCTAATTCTCCATAAAAAATACAGGCATAACTGACCAATCACTGCATAAAAAGGTGATAAAAGTGTATTTGTATCATTAGCTTGGTGCAGAAATTAAGCACATTAAAATACACAAAGCACATGGAGCTGTCAACCTAAGAACAAAACAAATAAAAACTAGGTTTCTCCCTGTGTTTCTGTTTTCCTTGTTGCTAGTCTTTCTAGGTGAACTACTTTTCTGAAATGGTTTCTTCTGTTAACTCCACACAGATGCACTGGACCACATCTCTCCAGCCCACCTCCCTCTCTGGAGCAAGAGATTCAGGCTGATAAATGGATATCCCCCGTCACTTCAGACTCAGTCATCCAAAATGAACTCATCACCTTCCTCACTGGTGCTGTTACTCTTCCTTTCTTTTCTTTCTTGGTAAAAGACGTCCAAATGTGCAAGCTGAGATCCAGGGAGTCATTTTTCACTCTTCCTCCTCCCCACATCCAATTAGTTCTCAAGTCCTGTCAAATTCACTGGCATAATATACCTTGCACTTTTCACCTACCCTCCATTCCCTGGGCTCCTCCTGAACTGGGACATTCACCATGACATGCCTGGCTTACTGGGTCAGACCCTCATCAGTCTCCTGGCCTCCCATCTTACTCCTGTGCAATCTGCTCTCCATGGAGCTAGTGTGGGGATTTAATTCCATCAGGTTACTCCTCCTCTTAAAGTGATTCATAGATTCCTGATAGACTTCAGGATAAAGTCCAAAGCCATTAGCGTGGCATGACTGATCCTTCTTAATCTGTACTCTCCTACAACTTTAATTTTTGACACTTCTTCCCTTGAAATGTGTACATCAGGCAAATGGATGTACATGTGGAATCAATATGTTCTAATCCTGCTAAGTTAACCTCAAGATGAGTTTCATTGAGAGAATGTTTTCTCTACTTGACACAGTAAATCAGGTTATTACTTGTCTAGATGTGTATATAGCATGATTGAATTGTATGGAGTTTATTTTATATTTTTTAATTTTATTGAAATCTCATTGGAAAAATTATCTTGTGTGTTGATTACTTAACATGAAATTATTTCTCAAAATTAACATTCTAAATTCAATTTTATTTCACTGCAAGAAAGATTTGCATTGCTCCTATCACTTGTGCCACATCTGTTTTTTTTTCCCCTGGGTAATATTTTTGAGATTAAAATTTACCATGTCCAATTTTGGCCTTTCCTGAAGTTTTTTTTTTTGTTCACGATAATTTTTAATACAATATTACTTACTATGACTTAGGTGAGAAACCGATCTCATACATCTTCATTTGATTTAAGAGATTATAATAAACAATTCTGTGAGGTATTCCAGGATTTTCAGAATGCTCAGAAAGACCCTTGTGTTGACAATCTATTATTTTTTTTATATGTTTTATATTTTCTATCACATACTTGCAGTCTGCACTTTGACATTATGGAGCAAGCAATGAAGTTAAAATAGCAGCACTGAGATGTCCAACCCATGGGGCTGAAGTGGTAGGTTGGATTAGTAGGGCACAGATGTCTCTCCTTCATAGTTCTGTACCCTGAACGTGTCATGCTCATGCCATTACAACTGTTCTCTTCCTACAATGCCTCTGTATTAGGACTCATTTGATTGCAAGTGAGTAAAACCCTATTTAAATAAACTTGAGAAAAATGTACATTTATTTGTTATCCCTAGGGTTTTTCTCACTCAGCATCTGTAGTGAAAAATCTGAAGAACTAGTTATTAATCTAGACTAAACATGCTTACCCTGGACCAATCATGGTGACCAGGATGGTGAGGAATTGTGACTGGCCCACCTTGGGTCATGTGTTCACCCTGAACAAATCACTCTATCCTGGGAATAGGGCTTTGTGATTGGCCCACTTTGGGTCATGTGTTCAACCTTGAGGAATCACTCTGGCCTGGGGAATGGGTATTACGATTGGCCCACCTTAAGTCATGTGTTCAACTCGGAGGAATCACTCTAGCCAGTAGGATGGGACATTGTGATCAGCCCACGTTGGGCCATCAGCTCACCCTGGACAAATCACTCTGGCCTGGGGAATGGACATTGTGAATGGCCCACCTTAGGTCATGCATTCACACTGGAGGAATCACTCTGGTGCTTTGTGATTGGTCATTCTTTTAGGGGGGAGGAGGGCAGGAGTTGACAAGTGGTGGTAGAGTTCTCCAAGCAGAGAAGGATGCTATCTCCATAAGAGAGAAAGGAAACCCGAGACATAGCAACAATTTGCTGTTTATTTATGTTTGTCTCTCTTATTTGCTCCCAAACACATTATTTCTTTTTCTTTTTGCTATTGTATCAAAATACTGTGGTTATTTTTAAACTTGATAATCCCTTTCATGAGATAGAAACCTCTTTAATATTCAGGAGAATGTCTTGCTCACTTTTATGTACCACCATTTTATCTGATGCCTGACATAGAGTAAATGATAAACAACTTGTGGAGAGAGTGAATAAAGTTGAGATAATTTTGGAATTCAGTGTTTCATATTAGCTTACATCTGACCACATAACTGTAAAAACCCAACTCCACTTTGGAGGGATTTTTTGTTTTTGGTGTTTTTATCATCTCAAACTCATGTGGTCCATTTGCATTTAATTTAAATGTGGGGATTAAAGCTGATCATGAAATGACTCAACAGGGAGAAAAATTAAAGAGTAAGGAAAAGCCCTAAATTTAGTAGTTTTTGAGCCTTAGAAGAAATGTAACAAAAAGAAATGCTGTAATGGAGAGAACAGAAGATATATTGTTTTTCTTTCCAGTTGTTTGCGATGTTCCGTACCGTGGAGACAAAATTGTTTTTGAAAGATAGTCTAGTAAAATGTTAAATTTGGGGAATAAATGTAGATAAGTTATCACAGGGTTGATAAAATGCAAGGATTATCAGCCATTTTAGACAGAGATAGCATTTTTGTGACCATTTTAAGTCCATGCCACACATGAGGTGAAGCCTCCTATGGAAATCACAGATAAAGGAATAAACCTGCCACAGTATAAGATTTACAACACTGCCAAGCAGGGAACTCAAAGGTCACTCCTGAATTAAGTTACCTTTGTATGACTTTCTGTTCTGGGTGTGAAAATACACAGAATGGTGAAATCCATTAAGCTACAGCTGACAGCAAGAGGGGTTCATTAATTCAGGAGTGGGAGTAAGTTTGCCTTTCTGCAAAACCTCGTGGGAATTCTATGGGCATGGTTTGGGTCTTAGAGCCAAATGGAGCATTAAAATAGAAGATAGCTGTGGGAATAAAACTAGAGACTAGAACCTCTGCCTAGAAACAGTCATTGCCTGAGCAGGCCATGCGGTAGCCGGGGAGAAATCACATTTGTCACAGTGCATGAGGGCTTCGTGATAATTACATGACAAGAGAAACTGGCAAACTTCTCCCAGTGGACGTTGGAGCGAGACACAGGATAAACACAACATAATGACGCTGGTACAGTCACTCCGGATGGCCAATGGGCAACTAGTGGGAGCTGGTGTGGCTTTGTCAGGAGACAGAGGACCGAATTCCTGTCACTAATGCACTTTCCATTATTCCTTGAAGCCAGAGATTTGGTGATAAATAGCACAAATACTTCATTTTACCCCAAAGTCAAATTAGACTCTGCTGCCTTGATGGTCTAGTGATTTAAGAAATGGTTTTAAGTGATAGGTCACTAAGATCAAGGAAACTGTTGGTGACAAAACTGACCCAGAATGAGAAGACTCAGTCTGCCCTTTTCTCTCAGAGTTGTACCTATTCTATGATTTTTTTTTTGTTTTTAATTTTTCATCTAGAATTTTTTATTCTTTATAACATGGTCTGGCAACTGACAGCTCTGATTGACCATCTCAAATCTAGCTGCTCCTTGTTCAAGGAGCAGACCTTCTTCCCTATAGGATGCCTCTGATTCCCAGTGAAGGTGAATGTCTGTGACTGAACATGAAAGCAGGAGCACTGGGTTAGGAGCGAGGGCTCATCTTGCGGAGACCTCTTCTTATGAAGACTTAAGTCTCGACATGCAGCCCCATTTTGCAGTAGGAGGCAGTTTAGGTCAGTTAGAACTTCAAGGTGATCACTTGTCAATGAGATAACCCCAGCTTGCAGAAATTACTCCATGGGTATTGATCACAGCCCCGCAAATATAACTGTTGGCTACCAGGGGCGTGGACAAGGGGAAATACTTACAATCTGGAGGGTGACCAAGGAGACCTAGGGGAAGAAGTTACTTTGCTTATCTAATATTTTCTAAATTAAGTAAGACTCACTTAGGTAAACTATATCTGTAAATATTTTCCCTTAACCTAGTGAGCCTATTTGTAATGGAGAAAGTAGAAGAAATGAGGAGGACAAAGGAGAACACCCGATTTCTGGATCTTCTGGGCCTCTGTTGGCTTCTGAGGCCATGGCCATTGTCACAGGCATAGCCAGCAGCTATCTAGGGACTCTGAATCCTGTTGCCTCCTAATCTGGCCTATCCCCAGCAACTTTACCACTTCCTGGACACCCTGGGTCCTTCTGTTCAACACGCAGACAAGTTTAATTACCTCTGCCTTGCAAGACTCTGTCCTTCATACTGTCCTTATCAGCTGCTGCCTATCTGCTTACTACAGCAAGGCTTAGATGCTGCCCACACAATTATCTTTGTGTGTGTGTTGAGTTGGTGGCATTTTGAAATTTCAGAGATGATCTTTAACTATCTGCTTGTGGTAACTGTACATGTACCCTTCATCTTCCAATACTGTCTACTCCTCATCCATTGTTGGCCATGTTTGGTGTGAATCATTCTGGACTTTTTCTTTCATATATATATATATATGCAAATATATGACATATATGTAAATACACACACTTAAAAATACCAGACATTGGATAATGTTAGACATATTATTCTGAAACTATCTTTTTTACTTAAAAATGGATCATGAATATCCTTTCATGTCATATAACCACCTCATCCTTTTAAATCTTTATATAGTGTGGGGGTTTTCTTACTTACTAATTACTGACTGATAAAGTTGAGGTTGTTTTCAATTTGAATTATTACAAATAATGCAATAGAGAACATCTTTGTTCATTAATATGTATTTACATGTATGTATAAGTGTGTGTGTATACAAATGTTTCCCAGGAGTAGATTTATATGAATTAAACTTAAAGATCCATAGATTTCTTTCCATAAGTGTATACCAATTATACTGCCATCATTAGCTGGCAAAGGTATTGATTTCCCCAAACATTTACTGAAATTAGATTTATTCGTCATTTTAAATTTTGCTGATCAGATGGAAGAAAACAGTTGTCACATTGTTGTTTTAATCTGTATTTCTCTGATAGCTTGTTTTTTATAGATTTGCTTATTATTCTTATTTTTCTTCTGAATTGCCTCTTTATATTCCTTGCCTATTATTTTGTATTGAGTTCTTTTTCTTACTGATTTGTAACATCTATCTATATATTACAGATATTAATTCTTTCTGTTATGTATACACACACACACACACGTCTGTGTCTATATATACATGAACAAATATATTTCCATCTGTCTGTTGGGTAATAAACTACCCCCAGGCATAGAGGTATCAGTTGACAAGGAATCATCTTACACCGTCTGATAGTTATTGGGCACAGATGCAAAAATTGGCCTTCTTTATTTCACCCCACTTCATCCTCTTACCACAAATTATTTGCAATTTCTCACACACAGAATTTTCATTGCGTTCCCCCCATTCTCAACACCCCTTTATCTTAAATTTTATGCCATCATACTTTCAAATTCATGTTCTAGGTTCAGGGTTTGTAGAGGCTCCTCAGGGTGGGATCCTCCATATTTGAAAACTTGCAAGCTGAAGGGACAAATTATCTGTACACACACACACTTGACTTACAATGTTGGACAGCCATAGAAAAACCACAAACGACATCCCATCCAAGAGTGAAACAGAAGACACACAGTGTCTCTGGTCCACGGCAAGCAGGAAACCCAGCTGAGAATGGACTGCTGATTCTTTGCATGGTGCTGTCCCCGGGAAGGGTTTTCCATGGTTCTGGGCTTTCTGCCCTGATTTCTGGTTTCTTTCTTCAAGTCCTGTTTCTTTTTCTTTAAAATATCTACTTTTTGATCTGAAAGATGTCTCTGTTTTCTTATAGCCTATAAGTTTGCGAAGTGAGTGAGGATCCGAAACCCTTTCCATTTTGTACTATCCCTGATTCTGTCAGGCTATGCTAATATAATTCTTTAAGGAACTTCATACATTACTTGTGTATCATATTAAAACATACTTCGCATATTTTACCAGTATAGACTTTCTGTTTGAGCCAAGAGTGAGGGTGCTGTGGCACAATACTGTTAGTATTCTGAGGAGCCTTTTTTGTTTAGTTGGAAGGGTCTTTGAGGCACACCTTAAGATTCTTACAGTACATATTATCTAAGAGAGAAGATCTTAAGGTAATGATCTTAAGATTCTTTGAAGTCCTCCACATGTAAAACTTTCTGAGGGACATCAAAAGTTTATATAATCACACTCTTAAAGTCATCACCCCCAAACCATGCTCTCCTGATCGTGCTTTGGGTTTGTATTTGTCCTGAGGCCATTTCTTATTTTGCCTGCCCTTGGCCATCTGGAGTAACTGAGGATGAGAAATAGTTAAATCTTCTATCCCAGTGAGTGTTGCCTTCAACATGCTTTTTGAAATTCAACTTGAAAACTAAACAGTTCATTCTGGTTTTGGTTAATAGCTGAGCTATCCGTCTTTTCCATACAGAATAGAGAAAAGAAAAAGTTGGCATGATTGACATTCTAGGCCAAATGGGCAAAAAATGAGCAGACAAATAATTCCAGAAGAAACAGGAAGAGCCAATAAACAAACATATGAAAGGATGCTCATATCAAGTGAGGAATTTACACACATTTAAACAATGAAGCATTTTTTTTTCATATAGGTGAGGAAAAATGAAAACATGATCACCCTGGATCTGCAAAGGTATGTGTAAGCAGTTATATCTCTACACAGCTGGTGGTGATGCATATATCGTACAACATTTTTAGAGGAGTATTTGACAATGCACATCAATCTTTAAGTATAAATGCTCTGTGATTCATTAATCACTTCTAGAATTTTATCTTTAGGAAATGATCCAATAGCTTTATACACAAGGGTATATGCAATGCCAACCTGGTGATTAAACTTATAAATGACAATAAGTAAAAAAAAAAAAAGAACATAAAATCCAATAACAAAAATTTGATTAAATATATTTTAGTTTGTGCATTAAATTTTCATAAAATATGTCATAAAGTGACATATATCAACTAGGAAGATGAATATAATAAAAGAACTGAGGATTTCTATAAAACACATCAACGATGGTGGTTATTTCAGAGAGTTGGATTAAAAAAAATTTTACTTCTTATTTTAACCACTTCTGTTTCTTCCCACTTGCTATATTTGTCAGTAAACTTACATTGTTTCATAATCAGCAGAGTAATCTATTTTGATTAAAAACTTAAAACATGCTTACAAATGTTGAAAAAATATACAGAAATGCAAGAAGGAAAGTGAAAAATGCCCCATAAGTCAATATTCTGACACATCCTGTCTTAATAACTTAGCACTTTAGTTTTTGATGCATAAACACACAAATATATATTTACTAGAAGGACACGTACTGAGCACACCTTTCTCACTTTTTTTTAAGCCTGTGTTTTACTTAGCAGTATGCTATTCATAGTTCCATGTCAATAAAGGTATATTTGCATTCCTATAAGCATAAATACACTGTCATCACCATCTTTGAGGACTGCATATTTTTGTCGTGTTTCGCAACAGTTTGTGGTCCTTACGTGAACACATTTCATCTTCTCATGTATTTTCTGCTGGCCTTCTGCCTCCATGCTGGAGTCAACACGTCTCATCCCCCTCATTCCTCCCCGAGTCCTGAGGGCAGCGTCTGACATGTAATGGATTCTCAAGAATTCCTGCTGAGTGAGTGAATGAATGAGTGAATGAGCAAATGAATGAGTGACTCAATCAATCAAAGCCCATTTTACTGAGCTCAAGCAGCCCATGTGCCTTTGGAAAGATCATATATTTCTCTGTGGTTAGTTGTCCATCTGGAAGCTGAGACTAATAAATGCCACATCACAGGAAGTTTAAAAGGATGAAAGAGATAATATTTATAAAATACTTAACTCCTTTAGATGGAAAATCCCTGCCAAGTCCAATGTGTACACTATTATCATTGATTCTGCCCAACTCCATCCATCACACGGGGGACCCTGGGTGTGGCTTCTCAGCAGCGGTGTCTCCAGCATTCTTTCCATAACAGGGTTCCAGGAAGTGAAGATGAGTGCAACTCTGTGTGAGTATCGCGCTTTCCCACCTTCCTTTAAATTGCAGAGTGTTCTGCACTAATTAGAAAGGTGATAGTTTCTAATCCTCCCAACATCTCCCTGAGATAGGGGAGGGAAGTTGTTAACCCCTAATTTTGCAGCTAGGGAAACTGACACGGAGAGCCACTCACTCAGCATTGGATGGAGGAGATAATAGGAGCAGAGCTCTTGGTTCCATCCTCGAGGTGACGGAGACACAGTAAATCACCGTAGAACGCAGTGAAATGTTCACAGCTGTGGAAGAAGAAACCAATTTATTGCTCTGGAAAAGGAGATTAAGTTTTCAAAAATAAAATAATTGACAAGCTGTTTGGACAATAATTTGCATGAATGGAAATGTCTTAAGGTTACACTGCCTTTTATAGAGAGTATGTGGAAGAAGACGGGGGTTCTGGTTCCTCCCTCATCTTTGGGGTTTCCGGCGTGATGTTAAATCTCGTCACACGTGTGGTGCTTGTGGTAAATGTGTAAACCTGAGATCATAGTTGCTCAAAATCCTGACACTGAAGCACTTTTCTATCACACTGGCAAATAATTTTGCTTTATTTTTCTCAGTAATTAAAACAAATTGCCTAGTGAGAACAGACTAATAGAGGATGGCTGGTTTCTCTGGTAATTATTCCAATATTTATTGGATGTTGGAGATACCAGAGTAAGAAAAGCCAAGTGTCTTCTTCCCCCATGGAACTCACATTGCAGGAGGAATGACAATGAGCAAATAGCAAAAAGAATTATTAAACATCCGATTCCTCGAGTGCTAAACGCCATGGAGAAAGCGGAAGCCTGCAGAGCCATGGGCGGGGGGGGGGGGGGGGAGAAGGCATGTTCACAGGGGGCCCAGGGAATGGCTCTCTGATGGGGGCCACATGAGCAGAGACCTGCGTCTTACAGAGAAGAAGTTGCCATCTAAGACTGGAGACAATATTCCAAGCAGAGGGCACAGCATATGTAATCCTGCTGTGTTCCGTCTGTCTGAAGTCAGTTGTTTAACACAGCAGCGTGAGTGCTTCCAGGACGGGACTCAGAGTCTGCTTCTTGTGCCCATCGGAGAGCCTGACACACAGGAGCTGTTCGGTCGAGTGTTCGTAAGAACACATCCTTGTATCTGTGCACAAGCTTTCCGCATCCTTCCTGATTGCGAGGCCGTTATGTGCCTCATAAAAGGCTTGATAACAGATGAGCTGTCTCACTGTCGGAATCCAGCATTCTGACAGATTCCATAGTTCTTATCTTGTTTTATTTGTCTAGTTTCTGTTTGGCACCAAGTTGGGGACGGGACACAGGCAGCACCTTACCAAACAGTGATGTCTTCCTGAAACGTCACTGATTTCTGGAACAAGCTCTTGGCACCGCCAGGGACATTTGAACTCTGGGAGGTAGATAAATTATATTTTATGATCTCAGGACACATCCACCCCTTTCTGGGCCTCAGACACCTAAAAAAAAAAAAAAAAAGAGAATTAAATTGCAGTTATCTCTTTTTGTGCCAAACACCAGTTGCTGAACCACAAAGTCAGCCAAACTCTCTCTATAGGCTGCTCCTCTTTTCTGCACCTCCCGGTAGCATTCTGCTCTTGTTTGCAGAGTACCTCTCCTAAATATGTGGAACACTGGGGTCCTTGGTGGCATTCTAGCAGAAAGCAGCGCTGACTGTTTGCTTCTAACCTTTCCTCTCTTATCTGCACGCAGCAGGACGGAGCATCATTCAGGCTGCTTCTCTCCAGCTTCTGTTCTCATCTTTCTGCTGTGGAGGCTCAGAATTGCTGTACGAGACACTCCTTTAAACGGAGTCAACCCAGATGACTTATCTCCAAAGGTGTTGGCCTCATGTTCAAGTTAGACAAGGTACAATTAGGAGCTCACTCAGGTGCCTCCTACGACTCTAATAAGGTATTCTTGGTAAACGATAATTAAGTTCCAGCTTTGAGGCGCTGCAGTGCCACTCTCACAAATGGGCCAACTCAGTTTTGTCAAAATCATATCCAAATGACTCTTTGATCCCACCTGGAAGCCACACCTGCTGCTCCCTGGTTCAGCAGCCTGCGGGGGATGGGGGTTGGGTGGGGGGGCTGCAGGCCTTTTCTTCTTCCACCCCTCCTGGAAGCCAGGCTCACATACACCTGTTGCCCTAGCCCGTGTCCCCTGGCTTTGATCTCTAGGCATTGTGGAAACCATCAGCTGTGACAGAATTTTGGTTAGGCCTCATTGCCTCGGAATGCAATTCTCAAGGTTGTACCTTTGGAAATTTGATAATGAGGTAGTACACGTTCCGGGAGGCTAACCTGGTATGTGGGGATATTTCAAAGAAACCGTTCCATAACTTCATTCTTCTGGGGGATAGCCAGTCGTGATGAGGAACCTGTACATCTAGAGGTCAAAGAGTTTTCCCAAGAATAGCATGAACTCGTTCCCACGCCCAGAGCCATCACTGTCTGTAGACAGTCACTTTGCAAGGGCGGTTCCTGTGTGACTCTCCTGTGGGTGTTCTGAACCATTGGGTGTACCTCCCTCCCTGCGAGCAGGTGGAGATCGATATAAACAGGAAGTCTTCAGGCTTTGTAAGGATCTGGGAGTATTTTTTATAAGGAGAAAAACAACACGGTTGACCCTTACTTAAATTGAAATCTCTCTCAGCATAAAAGGCAAACCTTTTTTTATTTTTTTAAAAGGGCCACCTAAAATGTAAGAGTCGTTTGCCAAAAGCCACATCTGACTCAAATAAGCAAATCTGTTGTCTATAGCCTGCGCGTGTAAAACAAAATCCACATGCAGGCACGCACGCTTTCATGTTCCTCAGCGACAGCAACCCGTATCTTATTTGTGTGTATCTTTGATGTCTATTATGTTATGTCGTCTGACGTGATTACATTGCTTTTATTTAATAATTTTTTTAAGTAAGTTGTTTTATGTCTCTGAAGGGAAAGACTGAAAAAAAAGAAGAGAGAGAGAGAACTGCATTTTTATTTGCTGCCTGCATCTTAGCTTTTATGCTGGGAGCAGCTGATGTTGAAGTTGCTAGTCTAAACAATTTACGATTTTCTGGATTAAGATCATGTGGAAGAAAGATGGAAATCTTAAAAGCAACATTACATAAATGCTCCTGGACCTCATGGGCGAGTTAGACATTCGTGAACTCTGGCTGCTGGGAACAATGGGAATTTTCTGAAGTGGGTAGAAGGTGAGAGTCTTTGGGAGACTTCCTAGAGGCAAAGAGATTAAATCTGCTCCCCAAACCTGAATACCCACAAATGCAAATGTGCCCCTGTGCTGAAAACAACTGGGAGCACAAAGCTTTCAAGCTATTTAAGGGAAACAGACTCCTTCATGTCCATCTGCTGACAGGGATGGGAGGAAGGGCCTGGGCTGCTGACACAGCAGTTCCCCATCAATTGGACTATTATTTCAGGTTTCTATTTTTTCCTCTTTGATAGGAAGATATTAAAAATAAGTGTCTGGCAACAAGTACAGAAAAACACAGAGTCTCTGAAATTGCAACTAGTACAAATTCCCAGCCAAAAACTTGAATTTCTAGTGCTTGCCATCAGCGAGCTGTTTGCAGAATGTTCTTCAAGTATTAGGCAGCCCTGGACGTGCGGAATGCTTTAGGAACGTGTTAGAATCCTCAAATTGACTCGCTCTGAAGATGTGAGCACTTGGTATACTCGTGGGAGAATTCCACGTGGGCTTTGTACACCAGGGATTGCTGTACACATTCAGAGCTACCCGTAGCATACAGAGAAGCCACTGGGACATTTTTGAGAACAATTACTGTTAGCATATTTATTTCTGGCAGGATTTACAGATTTTGGTCTATACGCAGAGAGCCTTAGCTCAAGAAGCTACTTTTTTGAATGTGTCTCTTCGGTCTGACATGTGTTTATTTCTACAGAAAGATAAGTTAACAGCTTCAAAAAAAATGTAGATCTAGCCAATTTGAGGTATGGAAGACCAAAAAGAAACACAATTAACTTTTTGCTCCCACCGAAGCATTTCATCAGTCAGGGCTTTATTTGGGAGATGGGCAGGTAGTCACAGAGAAAACACCTGTGGAGTTCCATCTCTTTGATTTACCAAGAGTTAAAATCAAGATATCAAGGTAGTCTTTCTTACTTAATGCAACGAACAGGAGAAATATTGTTATTTTGCTTTTTTTTTGGTTCTGCTCTTATTTATTAAATGCTCAGCCTTTTTTACCTGAATAATGAAACTGCATCCAAATAGGTCTTCTTTATTGTCTAATTGCTCCAAATGCTTTAAAATTTTGCTTATTTGTTTTGCCCGCATTCATATGCCTTTGTTACAAGCCAAATCTGATTATATTATGCTTTTGAAAGGAAAAAAGAGTTTCAGTGTTTTCCCTGCCACCTGCAGGAATATGCAAAGCACTGGGCTGCGAGGCCTCACGGCTCAGCCCCCAGCTCCCCGCTGCGGGCTCATCCTGGCTCTGCTCTTCCACCATGTTGAACCACCTATGGAAAGCTCTCTGGTCCTTGTATCCAAGGCTGCTTTCTTTTCTGGGACAATGTTTCCCAGACCTCTGTTAAGTCCTTAGTTCTTTCAGGCCTGGGCCAATTGTCGCCATCATCCTTTGCCTGTCTTGTACTCTCCCTGCAAAGCCTCCTGATCTTCTTGCCTAGACTGGGAGTAACTCCTGCTCCCCTGAGGCTCTGTGCATGATGTATCAGCCAATTGCCTGGCACTACAAGTGCCTGTTTTCTCACTGGAGTCCTGCCCCAGATTGGAGCATCCATGTGAGCAAGTACCAGAGATTTTATCCTTGTGTCTAGCATTCAACATCAGCCTGGCCCACAGTGGTGTTTAGTAAATATTTGCTGTAAATAGTTACAAACACATAACATGAGTATAGAGATATTTGTACCAAGCTGTATATTTCATCTGTTCAAGAATTAGGGACTTTGATAGATGAGCACACAAATTTTACTGTATATCCACTGTTATTTACTCTTTTGAAGCAAGAAATTGGGCAGTTTAGGAAACTGCTTGTATTTTTGAACACGCTTGCAGGTCTCACCAAGATCCTGCTATGACCCATTGCTTTTCCCTGCAGAGAGAATGCTCAAGCACTGCTTGGTTCCATTGGGCTCCCTAGGAGGGAATAGGAATGTCCTCAGTGCATCACGTACTTCAGTCAACCTCAGCAGGGAAGGCAAGAGCCCACACCCAATGACTGGCTAGGAGCTTAGACTCTGGACCCTGAATATTTGTGTTGAAAACTGGCTTCTATTGTTTTCCAATCTTGAATGAGTTATTTAATATTTAGTGCATAGTCTCTGCTTTTATAAAGTGGGATCAATAGTAGTTCCTACTACACAGAGTTGCTGAGACTAATATGTAGTCACTTGGGTGCCTGAAGCACAGTTAGCCCTCAGTAGGTGTGCGCTGTCACCGTCACCACCATCACTTATGAGTCTTCTTTATCGCTGTCCAGTATGGCTCTTGCCCACCAGGGCAAAGATCTATATCTCCCAAGTGCCTGAGTGCCTTTCTTGGTCTGACACAGACCCTACTGAAAAGCCTGCACCCCTGTCGCTCTCCGATGGTTGACACCCCAGTACCTGCTGCTCAGCAGCCATCAGGGCACTTTCCTGACTCGATTTTGGGTGTGTACATGTTCTGGATGGTGCTCAGCAAAGGGTGCTTGGGAAGAGGCTGAGATTAGGTGAGGCATTACTTTTGCCTTTATATCTAAACACAAATGCCTGCTTTGCTCAAAGGAAGAGGAAAAGCCAGGTTTGCGTCATGGAACTTCATCATCCACAAACTCATAACCAGCCTAGAGAAGTTGCTGTAAAATCTGTGGATTGATGTGAGTTTCCTATATCATTTTCTCCAGGGGATGTTAATGGACTAAGTAGTTCTCATGAGGGAAGTTCCCATAGGGGTTGTCAGATGAGTCTCTTGAAGAATCACATTTTTCACACAGAAACTAACTCTTATAATGTTCTCTCCACAGGGGATCTCTCTGTATTATAGAATTATTGGTCCCAGCAGCCATGTGGAGGCAAAGAGTAAAATGGGACCAAGATTTATATAAACAGGCTTATTTTATTTAATTTTTCAATCACAAACATTCAGAAAAAAACTGAGTGGCATTATGATATTGATTGTGCAAAACAACTTTGCTTTAAAATTTAGAGAAGTATGTAATTTCAGTCAAAGTTCTGTAATTAACATATGTAATCCTCAGAACATTTACATATATACATAAAAACACATAATTTATATGATAAACAAGTGAGGTATATATGTATGAGATTTAAAAAGCAATGACCCACTACTAAAAATTTCTTTAGGAAGATATATTTTACGGTCGCATAAAACATGAGCTCTGTTCCATGATAGAGTTTAACAAGAGAGGGTATTGCTTGTATTTTCTTCTAAGTCCAAAAAGAAGTTAGCAAAGTTATTGAAGTTATCCTAGCTTGAAATTTTCTTCTGGAAATTACTTAGCAAAATGGAAGTGACACCAACTCCTGAAATCCATGGCAGCTTAGCCCTCGGGTAATGCCTGGCTGTCCATGGCAGATGGCAGGCCTGCTGCTAGGGAGGTGCATGGTGGGGGCACCAGGCCTGGGGAAAATGGGAAATTTAGTTAGAGCATGGTGGGTCTGAAGTGTCCTTGAAAGATGTTAGTAGGAATGTCTAGTAAGACTCTGACGAGGACCCGCTGGAGGTGGAAATCTTCGTAAGGATGGCTGAGGAAGCACATGGATCAGGAAGAGAGTTCAGAATGAGATGAGGAGCTGGACCAAGAGTTGCCTCTCAGTATCCAAAGTCTGAATTGGGACTTTGTGACGTGGGCTATTTGCACTGGGCTTGGGGGATATCTCAGAATGGTTTTGATTTGCATTTTCCTGATGATTAGGGACAATGAGCATTTTTTCATACGTTTGTTGGCCATTCATCTGTCTTCTTCAGAGGAGTTTTCGTTTCAGTATCTTGCCCACTTATAAATGGGATTGGTTGCTCTTTTCTTGTTGACTAATTTGAGATCTCTGTAGATTCTAATTACCTGCCCTTTGTTGTATTCATAGCATGCAAATATCTTGAAGGTTGTCAGTTTGCTTTAGTTGTTGTACTCTTAGCTGTGATAAAGCTTTTTAGCTTGATCATGTCCTATTTATTTATTTTTGGTGTTGCTGAAATGGCCAAGGGGGGGGATCCCAAAGCTACAAATGCTGGTCTAGATGTGGAGAGAAGGATACACTTTTGTATTGGTGGTGGGATTGCATACTAATACAACTTCTATAGAAAAAAGTATGCAGGATCCTCAAAGAGATAAAAGTAGACCTTTCATTTGATCCCAAAATATAAATGTCTACACAGAAGACAAAAAATATTTTTATCCCAAAGACATTTTGTACTAGAATGTTTATTGCAGCTCAATTCATAAGTGCCAAGATGTGGAAGCAACCCAAGTGCCCATCAGCCCATTAATGGATTAATAAGCTATGATATATGTATACCATAGAATACTATTCAGCTATAAAAAAGATGGAACCATTACATGTTTTGTATTTACCTGGATGAAGTTGACGCACATTCTTCTTGGTAAAGTGTCACAAGGATGGAAAAGCAAATATCTAATGTACTCAATACTAACATGAAACCAATAGATAAACAGCTACACCTCCACACAAAAGAAAAACACAAGTATATTCAAGGGAGGGGAGGGAAAGGAGAAGAAGGGGAAGGGGAGAAAGGGAGAAGGTTTGGTAAGTCCTCACCTAATGGGCTCAAAGTGAGGATATATAGCACACTCCCTGGATGAAGGGTCAACTACAACTTGAACTTTATCTTACAAATGCAAACAATGCAGTGTAGTCATTTGTACCCTTATATTAATCTGAAATTAAAAAAAAAAAAGGAATAAACTTCCATCTTACTTTAAGAAAAAAGAAAAAGGAAATTCCACACTGAGAAAATAAGCTGGTCAACGAATGTAAAGAAGTGGTCAGACAAGGAGGGGGGTTTTCAGAATGAAGGATAAGAGTGTTTCACAAATGATGGGAAGTTCACCATATTGAAATATTGGAAAGGGCCCATTCACCTGAGTGGCATGGAGGTTGCTGGATGCCTCAGGGAAATATGTATGTAGGGTAAGGTCTAAATTTAGACCTTATTACTGTTGCAACTGACTTTCTAAATGAATGATTATAACAGGCCATACAAGGTGCCAGAGCACCTACCTAGTCCTAAGCAGGCCTGGAAACAGTATAGTGCAGCATAGATGTTAAAAGGAAATAATAATTTTGTGAATGTAGCTTCAAACACAATGGCACATCTCAAAGAGACATGAGATTTGGTGTTTTTTTTGGTCTGATGGTTTCTGAAGCCTTTAATTATGAATCTAATAGTAACATGTTTACTGTTTTCTTGGGAACAAAATGCATTATTGCAGTAAAATCCTTGACTACACCATGATTTATAGCTAAAGTATAATGTTTTCTAATGGATACTATCTGTTAGACAATGTGTGACAATAGCTTGAAAATGATGTGAGTAGGAGGTAACATTAGCAAATGCAGTCAGGTAATGAAAATTTAAGTGAACTAAATATAATTTAGGTGGACTAGTTATTATCATTTTTTTATTTAAAAAGCTATAAAGCCTGCCTAATTAACACATAACATTGCATTCCAGTATTACCTGCTTACCTAATGGACAAATACAGACCACAAGGCCAAACTTTGAATTCCTGCTCTGTGACTTTGTGCAAACTACTTGCATTTCTATGCCTCAGCTTCCTCATCTCTAAGGTACAGATAATGATAAAAATTCTGTCACAGAATTCTTGCTAGGGTTAAATGAGATAATCTGTATATGCTTTAGGACACATGGCACATAGTAAGTGCGTTGTAAACCTAGCTATTATCATTATGCTATTATTATTCCACCATCAATATATTTCCATGAGTCTTTGTGAACTTTTCATAACTAGATACACAGCATGGGAATTATTAGGTCAAAGAGTAAAATCATCCTTTTGTGTTTATGGTTTTTGCAATTCATTTCTTTAAATAAAATTATACTTGAATTGATTTCCAGCCACCCCACGATAGCATAGTCAGATTCATTGCTGACACATCAAAATATTTCCGGGAAGGGCTTCTAGGTACACCCCTCTTCCAGTGTCCCAGGCCATCCAGTTTCTTTCTTGAAATCCTCAGACTTCCACATGACCAAGACCTGAACTCAAAACAGTACCAGTCCTGGGACCTTTCTTCCTCCTCATGGCCTGCGCCCGTTCTGATCACTCAGGCTTATCCGAAGCTAGTTATTAATTACCCTGGACTCTATGAAGGAGCATTCTGGCCAATATTGCCCCGACATGGACTTTTCAGTAAATATTCACCCATGTGGGTGAGCGTCATTATCCAACAAAGTCTTTGCTTATTTGCTGACTATTTAAACACGCGTTGCATTGCATTCCCGTTGCTCTGCGTTAGGGAGCTGAACGCGTGTCTGTACCTGCTTCTCATCCATTTGCACGTCCCCCTTTGTGACTTTCAGCTTGTAACTTTGCCTGTGTTTCTATGGGTGGTCTGACTGCTCTTCCTTGTGATTTATATTTTCTTTAAAGATTCAAGATATTGACCCATTTTGTGTCTATTTATTGTGCATGAAGTTTCTAGCTTGCTTGTCTTTTAATTTTGTTAGTGATTTGTTTTCAAGTCTACTTTTAAATGTCAAAATATTCAAATTTATACCAATGTCTTTGTCCTTAGAAACTTTCCTCCTTTTATAATTGAGGTCAGAACAATATTGAATTATGTCTTCTAGCTTTTAAAAAATGTAATATTTTAAAAGTTTTTTAAAAATATGAATATACGTCAAACTCTTCAATCCATCTGGAATTAGTTTTACTGTATGGTGGGAGATAAGGAGCTCAATGTATATTTTTTCCAGATAATCAGTCCCTCCAATTTTATTGATTTTGATGCCTCCTTTATTTTATGTGGCTTTTGGCTTATGTTTCTATGTTTTAAACTTTTTGGAAAAAGAAGGGCTGTCCTATGTCAATATTTTTCCTTTTAAATATTACTTAGCGTATTCAGTTACTGGACAAACGCGAAGCTGTGTCCTGAGAATGTCTGTGGGTCCCTCTTACCGCCTGAGTGCAGGAAGGAAGCAGAACTCTCAGGTACAGTAGGAATTGCTCTCCTAGGACCGGATTTCAGCAAAGCTGCTCAGTACATCCTAAAAGAGTGAGAATTTGCCACAACTTTCTGTTATGGCCTTTTGGATTAGGACCAGAAAGCCTTCTGAGAAAAAATGGAGCCAAAAGATTTATTCCACAGCTCTGGCCTCCCAGACATTTGGATGGGACACAGTCTAATCTGGACTGTGAAGTCATGCTTTCATATAGTAAGTTCATAAAAGAACTTGAATTTTCAAGGATTTATTTTCATCAACTTCAGAAAAGAATGACTCTCTGAATGAAAAGGATTCTTGGATCAAAAAAGAAATCCAGTTACTTCATCAAAGCTCTAATGACAGTACTTTTCTATAATAAAAAGAAATACTTTGGGTGAAAGTTCCTTTTTGCTTCACTAGCAAAGTGAGGGCACGGAGCAGAGATTGTCCCCTGGAGAAACAAGTATTGCTTTGTCAATTTTTGACCCCTCTGTAATTCCAGGTGAGCTGTTCCTAAGGTTACAAAATCTCTTCCCTGGCTTCATCACATACTGAGGTTACGGCAGCCCTGAAATATGTATTTATGATTAATTATCTTTTAACTTATCATTTGACAGTGGAAAGTCTACATAATAATTTCTCTTTCCTGCATCATAGCACTGGTTCTCCAACTGAGACAAAGCTGATGAGCATGTGTCAAAGAAACTTAGAGGTATGTATAGTAAAAGAATATGTGAAGTTATTCTATCCAAACATTTAAAGAAAATTTTCTGAGTATCTTTGGAACTTTATTGCAATGCAGGCTTATAATGACAATAGATACAGGAGTATATTTTACAAGGTAACTTGGTATATATTATTGGAAGATCTTAGTCCAGAGAACTTAAAAGAAATGGATTTTATTTTATTTTTTATGTGTGTGAGAGAAGAATTAATAATAGCACAGCTTGTATCACTGATGGCTTATTTTCTATCTTGTGTATGTGAAGTTGCAGAAAAAAAGCCAACATTTAAATTTCAAACTTTATTTTAGGATTGATTGTGAAATATGTTATACTGTCAATATGTCACAGGGTATTTTTTTTTTTTTTTGTATCATGGTTTTTGTTAGCATATCCTTTTTAAAGATACTTCAAGCAAATAGCATTTAGAACTAATACATAAATCTGTCAGTAGCTTCAAAAGTGCTATAGTGTTTCAAAGAAAAAAGCATTGTTCTTTACCTTGCCCGACATAGCAGTGAAAGTGGGGCAGGCTGATTTACTGCAAGTTCCCAAAGCAGCAAGTCATGTCACTAATACTAAAAGCCCTTCATTTACATTTTTAGAAAAAAAATGATAGAATTAAATAACTTTGAACCAGCAAGACTGTTCATTACAGGAAGTTATTATTTTGATTAGGCAGTTGGTTTCTGAAGTCTCTTGGCAACAATACAAAAATAGCTTTCCCTCGTTAATAAAGAACAATCTGCAAAAACAAATTAGAAATGTGTTAAGAACAAAATAAACAGACATTTTATTTTTTTTAAACTGGGGGGAGCCTCTGAATTTCACAGACTTCTGGAATCTGGGGAGCTCCACCCGACTGCTACACATTTTATTGCCCCGTTACAGGTTCGGCATGAGAGGAGTAATTTTCCAACTGCTGGAACAATGTGGATTCACATTTTTCCAGAAGGGGGGGAAAAATCTCCTCTATCTTACATATTAAATTCCAAATAGAGAAACAGTGTCTGTATCACTCTTCTCATTTTATGATGGAATTTGAGAACTAAGAGGAAAATTTATATATATGAAAATGGTATATTTAACTGTCGCTGAAGCCTACATCTGGTGAAAGGATTTTTAAATCAGTGTAGAAAAGTCAGTTCGCAGAGCAAAGCTCCCAAGTTGTACAATGTCACTTACAGCAGTCACTCGAGGCCGGTCCCCTGGCATTTGTTGAAATAACTCCTGTCTGGTTCTTACTGTGACGTGCTACACATGCATTGCCGGCTGCTAACGGGGGCTTGGTGGAAGCCTGGCTGAGAAGCAGCCCTCTGAGCACATGTTGGTCTGATGGTGCTCAGCCTGTCTTTTGTATTGACTTCGCTGCCCTTACAACCAGCACAGCTATTTGGGTGGGGTGGGGAGGAGTTTTTAAAAAGTATACAATTACAATTTTTCATATTTATGTAAAAGGATGACGTAATGAAAAACATGTAACAGAACGTGATTATTCCATGTTTTCCCTATTCTGTAAGATGAATGGGAAGAAAAATTAGAGCAACATAGCTTGGTATGAACCAATTTTCTCAAGTGGAATTTAATCACGGCTTTAGGCACCACAAGTAAAGCCGGTCATATTTTGCCTTTCTAAATTGCAGGCATGGTGCTGGAGCAAAATGCAAAAAGGGTTGCTGAGGTTTACCTGGTCAGTCGGTAGCATCACCGCAGCGAGCTGCATAAAGCATGCAGGTGTTTGCTGCAGTGAGAAATTCGTGCCAAGAAGAACAGTGTGTGAATTTTGGATGGTTCTTATCTCTGTTGCTCAGACACGACTCGCCAAGCTCCCTTTTATTACAGCCGTCCTGTTCCCGTGCGGAGATGACACGCTTGCTGGAATGTCAGCCCAGAAAATGGTGTTATCTCTGGCTTCGCCTCCCTCTTCCTGACGTCTGAGTCTGCAGGTCCCGGGACTGTGCCTTTGCTGTCTCCGTTCCCTCTCTGTGGCCTCCACCCTCCCTCAGTGCTGACTTCACCTCCCGGCTCTGGTGATCCGCTTCCCCCCATCTGGTGGACAGCCTGCGGGAAGCGGGGGTCTCCGCCTCTCCAGCCTCTCTGATGTGGCCCCTGGCAGGTTGCTGAGGCCAGTGAGTGGCAAGTGAAGGTCAGAGAGGTTCAGCAGGAACTTGGGCACCTGCGCTGCAGAGGCAGGTGGAGCGAACGCCACAGAGCAAAGAGCTGAAGTGCCCAGGGTCCTGTCTACTTTGGCCTTGGCTTGCAGGTGGGCAAGATACCGTTACACCCGAGAGGCAGCTGAGGTCTTGAAAGGTTAAGTGATCCGCCCCAAAGCTAACGTGCTAATAAATGGAATGGTGGAAGGCTGTGTGTATGTGTGTGTGTGTGTGTGTGTGTGTGTGTGAGAGAGAGAGAGAGAGAGAGAGGGAGAATAGGACAGAGAGACTGGAATGACAGTTGCTTTCTTCTAGAGTAGATTTTTCTCATTTGGAGAAATTTGAAAAATACATAACATTATAAAGAATAGCATAACAATCAACTAAGAGTCTTTTTTTTAAGAGTCTTACTTTGTCACCCTCGGTAGAGTGCTGTGGCATCATAGCTCACAGCAAGCTCAGACTCTTGGACTCTAGTGATTCTCTTGCTTCAGCCTGCCGAGTAGCTGGGACTACAGGTGCCTGCCACAATGTCAGGCTATTTTTAGAGACAGGGGTCTTGGGATTGCTCAGGCTGGTCTCCAACCTGTGGACTCAGGCATTCCAGCCACCTTGACCTCCCAGAGTGCTAGGGTTACAGGTGTGAGCCACTGTGCCTGGCCTCTGTCTATATTCTTTATATTGCTAAAAAAGATTAAGCAATAAATCAGGGAACATCAGAGAAGTATATGTTCATGCTCCTGGAGAAAAAGAATGGACACCCCTCAAAAAAAAAAGAAACAAGAAAAAATAACATGCATTAATTCTCTTAACAAAAAGGCAGAATAGACAAAGTCCTAAAGATAGAACCAAACTCCTTTAGAGCACAAATGCAATCTTATTCCTTTCCTTTCCTCTGAGGAACAAAAACTACCACCATCTGAGTCAATTTGACTTACGTACTGATATCTATAAACCATATACAATGTGGTTTTACGTGTGTTTCAGTGTCTTTATTTTATGGGAATCCTGACCCTTGGTGTCTTCACTTACTACCGTGCTCATCAGATGAAGCACACATTTAGTTTGGTCATTTTAACTGTCACACAGTGAGACGCTGTGTGCACATTAAAAATTTCAGCCAGATATTCCCTTCTAAAATGTGCATTCATGATTTTGCTGTTTCAGCCAGTACCACAGTAAACATCCGTGTGCATTTTCGGAGTGTTTTTTTAGAGACAAGACTCGTGATCTTCAGTCACACACATTCACGTGTCCTAAATATTTCAGATTGCTGTCAAAGTGGCTGTAATTAACATACTTCTCCCAGCTTATATATGGGGTTTCTGTAAATCTTTTCCAGCACTCAATAGTGTTACCCATTTTAATTTTACTCAAGATTATCTAACTATACGTTATTATTTTTCAGTGTAAGTAAAAATTAAGAGCTGAGGTGGGTGTTCGGGACACGTTAAACTGTATGAGGATACAGCTGTGATGAGACCCTAGGGGGTGACGTGACGTAACTCTACCAATGGCAGACAGCCCAGAAGACTAGGCTTTTACCACCTGTGTCACCTTCGTATAATTTTTCTTCATATAACTTAGCTGTTGTATGTTACTGGTAGTGATATAGAGATTAGCCTTGTACCAAAATTTGGCAAATACAATTCTGTATAGCCCATGTTTGAATGTCCCCGCCCTCCACCCAACAATTCAAGTGCTTGATTATACAGATAAGAAAAACCAAAGGCCAGAGAGTCTAAATGACTTATCTAAGATATCACGCCAAAGCTTCTATTTAGAAAAATAAATTGTTGAACAATTGTCAGCGAAACACTGAAATGAAAACAAATGACTTTTGTGGGGCTCAGCCTGTGGAGCCCCCTGGTGATTTCCAGGCAGGATATATCTACCTGTCAGCAGTCCCCAGGTCTGCTGGTGACTTCTACCCACATGGAGGGCAGAGCTCGGAGGGTAGAAGATGCTAAAAAAAGATTTCCTGGATGAACAAATAAGTCAAGTGAGGGAGTGTATGAAACTTTCCATGACATAGGAGCGTGTGATTAAAACATGTCTGCAGAATAGTCTGCGTCCCAAGATACCACACATCTCTCCTCTCCCCCCACTACTTCTCTTTCCTTTCTCTGTCCCTACCTGAGAATCTTAATGGCAGACTGATCCAAATAAGCAAGGAATTTGTATAAGAAGCATCTAACTGATAAACTGACTGTATGAAAAAAAAGATTAAGCAATAAATCAGGGAACATGAAACATAAACATTATAGCAATATGAGTAGATAAACTAAATCATATAACAGATATCATAACTATAATCCGTGATATAACATAGATCATAGGATGAATGACATTAAGTTATACATATATTATATAAAGATATAGGACCAATGGCATTTTTAATAACTTCTTAATGAGACAAAATCTAGACCATAAGGCAAAACCACGTCCATGTCCCATGGTTTTATTGTATAAAATCAAAGAGAGATAATTCTGCTAGGGATAAATGATAAACTGTATTGATTTTAAAAAAGAACTTTTTCAGATGAAATGTCAATGCCTAAGAGCACTATTATTAGCGAGTTTGAGAAGAGATGGCAGCTTATGTCCAGAGAGTTAACGTGACTTTAAAGGCAGAGACTTACTTAGGAGAATAGGTTATTTAGAAACTAAAAAAAAAAATACGTAAATGAATATCAAATTAATAAACCATGAATAGATAGACTCCAGGAAAAAGAGGCATGAGAACCAGTGTCCTGAGTATTGGCCCTCCAGTTTAATACAAGAAAGGAGACAATTGGCCTTAACTCCTGCGATTTCTCTGGCTGTGATTCTCAGGGACTGTAAAGGAGCAAGAATTTATGCCGCTGTTCTCAATCAAACATTGTCAGGCTTTGAAAGAAGAAATAAGGAATAACTTTCCATATTTGGAGCTAAGAAATGTGGCAGGATGACACAGTCCCTCTCAGAGGAGCTGGAGGCTTCACTAATAATGGTTATTACTCAGCTGACGGGCAATGCCCCTTGTACCTTTCTAGAAGATTTCTTTTTTATTATTTAGCATTGATGTGTCATATGAAAAATGTTTATGCAGCATTTTATCATCAGAACTTACTGGTCTTTGCCAGAACATTTCTGTCCTGCTCTTTATTGACAAAAACCAGCTATTCACTCACAAACCGATTCACTCCCCAAAAGGCTCCTCTTGAATCTGTTGACTGAGCTCCTATTTCATCTTAATCAGAGTTAACTTTTAGAAGTTGTTGTGGTCAATAAAAAGAGGAAAGATAATTTAGTTTCCTTTTGTGCTTTTAGCATTACGATGATAGCAGATTTAAGAGAAAAGAAAATTCTCTTAAAATTAAAGGCCATGTCCTTAGCTTTGGTAATTTCTCTTTGTTCAAGAACGAATACAGAGATATTAAAGAGAAAACCACACAAGCAAAAAAGGAATCATTGAAATTTAAATTCCACACTATTTGTGGAATATAATATAGAAAAGAGTCAGAAACAGGACATTTTGCACGAAAGAGATTAAACAGAAAGACCGACCAGAATTTCTGCCTTTTAAATCTAATTGTTTTCAGCATTTACAGTGCATTTATGGCATGACTTTATTAAAAATAGCATCAGCTAATTATTCAATGTTGAGGGAATTCGATAAAGTAAATGTCTTGGTTTTATGCCTGAAAATTATGTAGCAGGCTAGACCATGAAGAAAATGTATTAGGTTAATTTAAAATTGGGCTGATTTTTAATTCCTACCTTAAAGAAGAAAAGAGTTCTTCAGGTTCCAGCAAGCATGAAGAACAGTCTATGAAGCAGAACTCAGGGAGAACTGCTTCGTGACTTGAGTCGTTTTAAGCTAGACAGGACTCAACATTCAGGAACATTCCATGGGGGATTTCGGGCCATTGAACAAGAGGACGGCATCCTCAGAGAATCCCTGTTTATTGTGGGGATGATTCCCCACACTCACTGTCTGAGTTTACCTGTCTTCTGATTGAAAAAGAAACTCTAACACAGCCTTGTCCATGGACTTGTAAGATTGTCCATGCCTATTTTTATGAGATGTGTGTATTAATTACACCAGAAAATAGTATTTATGTAAAAAAAAAGAAAAAGTAGAGAAAAGAGGAAGAAAGGATTGTGAGGACATTACCCCAAAGTAGATTATCAAGGAAATATACTAATTGGACATTGCTTCAAAATAATTTTCTAGAGAACAGTTTACTTGATTTGAGTAGGGATGCATCCTGAAATCCTCTGGTATTCTTTTTTCAAAACTAAAGTGAAAGTAGTGATTCAACACAGGACTTTGAAATTTATTCCACAAAGCACTAACCAAGCAGATTATGAGTACTCATGGGGTTAACTGCTGTTTGTAAACAATTATTCCTAGAATGAACACAATTTCTTCCACTTAGGAGATTCCTCCCCTAACTATTTATTTTTTGAATTTCAGAGATCATCACTGGCCTTATATGCTTTGCAATGACAGTACTAACATTCTGCTGAGAGACAGCAGAATTCCTACATGGTTTAAGTTAAAATGCTACATCATGTGCATGTATTTATCGGCTTCCAGATGTGGTGTTTCTCCATCACCACCATCAGAGATGGGAACAAAGCCTGAGAGTGCCTTTAGACTCTTACTCTCATAACACTCCATCCCCCTATGGAAAAAAAAGTCATCTTACCTTGTCTGCAAAAAAGGGCCGTCAGCTCTAGTGCATTGCAGGCCTGTAATTTAAAAAGAAAGAAAGAGAGAGAAAAAAAAAGTAAGGCAACTTTCATTCAAAAGGTTTAGAATTCTAGTAGGACATACTGCTTTTATGTCTTTGAGCACTGCTCAAAGATTGCTGCTGAAGCACTGTGCAATTTCCCAGAAGTGCATAGAGAACTCACATTGAAGCTTTTCTCTTCCTCTTCCCCTCATTTCACAGAAGAACAACACTTTTCCCCTCTCATCCTGCCCTGTGCCTTAGTGGAAGGGGCAGGGTTCTTTCCACAGGAGAAGGAAGTTGATCTTGGAAGGGGTGAGCCCCTGCTCTCTGCTGCCCTACAATTATGAACCCTCTTTGTGACGGGTTGAGATACTCACATTTTGGCAATGGGTTGAGTTTGTGTGCGTTGTTGCATTGCTGTCAGGCTTTCCTTTTTTGTGCAGGAAAAGTGATTCCCCCAAATGCTTAAAAAATAGTTTTTAAAATTGTTTTTACTGATGATATGACATTAGCATTCTTGTTGAATCTATTTCTATATTGAGACTCTAAGCAGAGAACAGAGATATTGCTATACTGGGGAGAAGAACTTTGATCGCTTCCTATCTTCAGCTTGTAGAGTTCATCAAATGCAAATCAGCTTCAGAAAGCCTTGGCACAGGGATACTCAGCCTCAAATACTACTCTTCAGAAAGCTTCATGGAGCAGATCACACATCACCCCAGTGTCTACCTGGCTCAGCCCGCTTTCATATTTGTACCTGGACATCTTATTTATGTTTTGTTAGGCTGTAAATTCAAGTTGGAGTTACTGAGTAGAATTTTCTACACATTTTGAAATATAAATGTATTTTTGAATATACAGGCATGTGTGTGTGTTTGTGTGATTTCTACTTTGTTCATGGTCACGGCTGAAATATGGAATAGAAGAATGTTTGGACTGTTGTTGGTGCAGGATGAGCCAAACCATATTCTCAATAATATTCAGTATCATTTGTTTTGTTACAAAAAAGGTTATGACATGTACCTCTAATGGATTACTTGGACATTTTTTTTTTTAACCTGTGTCTACAGTGAATCAGTTAGTTCAGCAATGACAACAAAATATTCTTAATGTTAAAGGCTCAGAATTCAGCCCTCGGGTCTGGTCTCTTCCGTCTTCGATTTTCCCCTCCGTGAATCTCACCCAGTCTGGTGGCCCTGCTTGTCTTTTATGAAGATGCCCACATTTGTATCCCATGCTCAGATTTCACTCAGGAATCACAGGCTCATATTCAATCGCCTACGACACTTTACTAGTTCTCGGCAAATCCGGCTTCCGCTCTGCCGCGCCCACCTCCCCACCGGCTCCAGCGCAGCCCTCCTGCTCTTGGTCCAAGTATCTCCCGCCTTCCAATGGCGCAGGCTAAATAGCCAAAGTCAACTTTCACTGTTCTCTCCCCCTGATACCCAATATTCAGGCCAGCAGAGCACCATGCCTCATGGGGCCCATCCGCCTCCCGAGCTGGCCTGGGCACCTGCCGGGGGTTCCCTGGTCAGCCAGCAGGCCATGGCCCCCTCACAGCCTGCCCACCTCGGCTCGCGCCCCATTGACTATTTTCAACCCTGCATCCAAAACTATTCCTTTCAAACACCGGCAGGGGATGCTACACCTCTGTTCAAACCTTTGCCACTGCTCCCCTTTACAGAGAGAAGCAAACGCCAAGGACAGACGTAGGATCTTAAAAGACCCTCCCCTAAGGGAGGCCCTCCGCCTGGCCTGGCCTTGCGTCCTGCTCCTCCGCTCGCCTCCACCCGTGCGCTCCTCACAGGTCCGGGACTCCCGCGCACCCATGCCTTTTGCATTAGCTGTTCTTTCCTCTTGAAAATATCCCTCCCGTGGCCCATTCCTTCCCCCCACTGTCTTTGCTCCAAGGGTCCTTCACAATGAGGTCCTTCCTAAATTCCTCTTTAAAGCACCTCTGGACCCGAACTCCCCATTACCTTGCCCGACATCTGCCCTCGCACTGCTTAGACACCGTGAGCTCATTTATTGCTCTGCGTGTTTCCTTCCGTTCATCTTTCCACGCTCTCCTGTGAAGGATCCCCCACTGAAAGGTCGTTGTTGGTTTTATTCTGAAGTGTCCCAGGCCCTAGAACCGCCCAGCCAAATGAAAGATGCGTCAGAAGTGTGTCTTGAATGAATGAACCTTTGCAGGCACGTGGAGCAGAAGAAATGCACCAGGAAACAGACACCCGGTCACTCAAGGAGCTGAAGAAACTAAGGTGCGGGAGAGGAAAGGGAGCCCCGGATGAGAAATTCCAAGAGCAAAACCCACAAAACTTCTCGGGAAGCGAAAAACACTAGGAGCCCTGAAGTGTGGGGGCAGCGTCTGGAACTGGAGACGGTCCGCCGCGCCTCCCGCTCTGCAGGCCGAGGAGACGTAGGGCGCACAGCAGCTGGGCCCCGGAGCACGTCGGTGGAACAGCGGGGCGGCCTCCTCTCTGGCTCCGCCACCTCTGGGCCTCCTGCTTAGACGCCCCTTCCCTCTTTCCTCACCTGGCCAGCGCTGGTTCGCCCTCGAGGTCCTGCCGCGTGCTGCGCCCGCAGAGACCCTCGCATCGCTCCCTGTCGGCGGGGCTCCCTGTCCCCTGGGCTCCCTGTCCACTGGGCTCCCTGTCCACAGGGCTCCCTGTCCACTGGGCTCCTTGTCCGCGAGACTCCCTGTCCCCTGGGCTCCCTGTCCCCTGGGCTCCCTGTCCACTGGGCTCCTTGTCCGCGGGACTCCCTGTCCGCAGGGCTCCCTGTCCACTGGGCTCCCTGTCCACAGGACTCCCTGTCCGTGGGACTCCCTGTCCACTGGGCTCCCTGTCCGTGGGGCTCCCTGTCCACTGGGCTCCCTGTCCGTGGGGCTCCCTGTCCACTGGGCTCCCTGTCCGTGGGGCTCCCTGTCCACTGGGCTCCTTGTCCGTGGGACTCCCTGTCCACTGGGCTCTCTGTCCATG
>CAUYON010128741.1:0-16491 GCA_963573935.1 Arctocebus calabarensis
TGGACAACCTGGCCTTGCGTTTTCATATTCTGAATTTTGCATGCTTGCCTGACTTAGTAGTTCCAAATTGACCTTTTTGACTGGTGTAATAATAGTGTTGATTTTCTCTGAAATTACATGGTTTTGTCATTACTCTGTAAAATAATCTGAAACTTAACGTTTAAGGTAACTGTGTGATCTTGTAAAAACATTTCCTTTTGTTTTTATCTATCTTATACCTCCTTAATCCTACTTGATCTTGATTAATGTGTCTTGTTAAATGATGAGGCTAAGGTGTAACCTAGTGACTGAAGACTTGAATGGAATTGGTAGAACCTCTTATTCTCAAATAATGATGTATTATCTGCAGTCACCAACTCTGTTGCACAACTGAGAGTAAGGATCCTGGCAACTTAGGGCATCTGTCAAACTGATGTTTCTCATTGTACAGACTTCCTTTGTTCTGATTAAAATCTGTGGAGAGATCCCCCCCAAAAAAGAGAAAGATAAGATGGAGATTGTTCACCTTTTTTATTTCATGCTACCATCTGTCTAGATATAAGGCAGGTTCCTTCTATTTGTTCTCATCTGACGTTTTTGAGAAAAAGTGGTTGGTAAAGTATCTTGGCATAACAATTCACAACACATAAAGAAGATGACAACTTGTGCCTGCTGGATGAGACGCTGTAGTTTTGTAGCCCAGTCAATGCATTAAAACCCAAACAATTTCAGTTTGTCTCACCTGGTTAAAAGTCAAAAGCCTTAAGGGGTCCAGGTGTGGTAACTCACGCCTATAATCCCAGCACTCTGCAAGATTAAGGGGGGTGAATTGCCTGACTTTAGGAGTTCTAGACGAACCTTAGCAAGTGCAAGAACACATCTCTAAAAAAAAAAAAAAAAGGCCAGGTGTTGTGGTGGGGGCCTATATTCCCAGCTACTCAGGAGGCTGAGGCAAGCTGATCACTTGAGTCGAAGAGTTTGAGGTTGCTATGAGCTGTGATGCCACCCCACTTGACTAAGCTCAAAAAGTGACACTCTGTCTCAAAAAGAAAAAATAAAAAAGAGCCTTAAGGATATCATGTAGGCATTCTTTTCCTGACTGCATTTATATATTCTCAAATATTCTTCAAAATAGTTTTTTTTTTAAGACATTTCCATGCTGATCATTCCATTTATGAATTAAAACAAAGTTGCTTTCTAAGGTGGCATGGGGATCAGTGTGGTCTTTGTGAGATTCCCCCATGGCATATTGTGGCCAGGGCCAGAAAGTGCAGAAGGTGATGATGCAGCCCATCAACCTCATCTTCAGATACTTACAAAATAGACCCAGGTCCAAATGTGGTTCTATTGCAAGTGGATATGTGGATGAAGGGCTGAACTATTGGTGTTGATGAGTATATGAACCTTGTATTAGATGATGCTGAAGAGATTCATTCTAAAACAAAGTCACGAAGACAACTGGGTCGGATCATGCTAAAAGGACATAATATCACTCTGCTACAAAGTGTCTACAACTAGAAATCATTAATGAAGTGAGAAATTGTTGAGAAGGCAATACAGGATTTGGGGCCATACTTTGTTGGGAGTATCTTTCTAACACATTTGTGCATATGGTTATGATTTCTCTCATGCTATTTCAAATGATAATTAATGCCTTGGGATTGTTTTTATTAAAGAAATGAATCAAACCAATCCTGGTATATGTTTGTTGATGATTTTGCTGTTTAGCTTTAGACATTGTATAACTTATCTAATTTGTCTCTCATAACAACCCTATGACAGAGGTGATTGCTATTTCCATTTTGCATATGAGGAGACTCAGAGAGATTAAGAAGCTTGATAAGATTTACTGACCTAGCAAGTGGCAGGGCTAGGATTAGATGAGTGGCTGCCTGACGGTGAGAGACTGAGTTAGACCAAAATACTACTGTCTAGCTGGTTTTCCGCCCTGGGTGTGGACTGGCCAACCCTTCTTTTGCCTGTCTGCCCGGCCTCTCTCTTCTCAAGTGCAGGGAACTTCCTTCTCAGACCCTTCCCTATGCCCCACCTCACCAGACATGCCTCAGGGCCTGCAGTGCTGGTAGTGTCTTCCTGGTATGAGCAAACCTTCAGGAAAGGATAATTGCCCACAAGCTGAGTAAGAGTAATATTCCCTAAGCTTTCCTTCCAGTCTTAGGAGCTTTGATCTTCTCGTGTGATCTGAAGCATTGCTGAATCTTCCACTGGGGTATTCTAGGAATTTCCCAGAAATGACTAGTACACCTGTGGCCCATTACCAACCTAAAGGGATCCAAACAATTACCAATGGTACCAACTAGAGAGTGACACCCTAAGTAGGCTATCTGGAACCTAGACATAAAAGACTGCACATTGCCAGCAGTGCACGAACGTATGCAATCATGCACCCTTACCCTGCCCCCTACCTGCTGTCGGAATCAGACCTGGGGTCTGTGCTGTTGAACTGGAGACTCTGTAAGACACCTGATGGAAGTCACACAAGTTTTCCTGGCTTGTGTGTCTTTCATGGTCGTACTACGCTAAGGAACTGTGGACCCTCAGATAGTCAGTGCTCTCGGGAAATATTGGATCCTCAAGTGCTTGTGCACAATGACTCTAAACAAACAGGCCTGATCCTCTGACACTGCAGCTCCCTAAGACTCTGCCAGGAAGACAATCGACAGCTAGTTCCACTCTGTTGTCCATGTCCTCACACCCAGCACAAGCACATGTCCTGGGAAAATGGCATCCAACTTGTCATCGACTGTGTAGAAGATGACTAATGCTGCCATCTCGGCCATTCAGGGCTGACAGGACCCACTGAGCTCACCAACTAAGGTGGCAATGAGCTGCTAGCTAAGCAACCCCTGATCGTTTCCTGGCCAAACGGGCTGACATTTGGTTTTTACTGCCACCTCTAGCTGTACCTTGAGGATTATAGAGATGCAGTGCAAAAGATCGGGGTACAGGCCCCCACATTGGCAGCACACAGTGGGTCCATCTGAAGGACCCTTCTTTGACCACGTTAGCAACTTCTGGAGCCTGGGATGTGGGACCAGGTCACTGCCCCAGCCAGCCTGGCACCTGCTGTGGTAATGGTCCTCTTGCAGCCACTGAAGTGTGTCCTGACCCTGACTCTCTAGTGCAGCCCAGAGGTTTGTGTCAGTCAATTGTTCCATGAATCTGAGAGACAGACCTTTGCAATCACATGCAGGTCAGTAGGCATGTGAAGTCAACCAGCCTTGCTAAGAGGGTATCTGAATCTGGTAGGGGGGAGCTGAAGGACAGGTTGTGCCATGGCCTTGGCTCTCCCAGCACTGCAGGTGAGCCCTGGGACATAACACGAAAGGTAGGATGCTTTTGGGGGTCTCACTGTCATTAAAACATGTGGTGTGTATGAGGAGACTCTCCTCGCCATGCAGCTTTCCTGAACCTTGTGGGTCCAGCCTGCCATGAACGCCAAGCATCTTCTGTCCCCTGCTGAAGCCCACCCTGTATAGGCTCTACTCAGCCTGCCCTAGCCACACCTCTTATGGCTTTACCAACCACCTTTTCAAATGTGACTTGCTTAATTCTTTTTTGTTTGTTTGTTTGTTTTAGGAAGCCCAGGTAGTGTTCTATCCCATTAGCCCCCATGCATGTGGCCGGTGACCTAACCACTGAGCTAAGGGCACCCAGACATGACTTGGTTAATTCAGCACTACTGCAAGCAAGTTTCTTATTTAATCCCTATGATGAAGTAGAACTGTTTTATTTCCACGTCAACTTGAAGACAGAGATGTTTGACCATGGAGTGAGCCTCTGACTCTGACAACCTGACTTTGAAACTCATGTTTGTCATCATTCTTCTTTTTGAGTTGAATACTACTCATTCTAGGATGCCAGAATCTTTGTGAGGCTCTCATCATCCACATGACTTCATAAATCAATGATTAAGGAATTTTGAGATGGGAGGCATGACGGACCACAGATAAAGATGGAACAAAGACAAAAGACTAATAATATTTTATGGACACTAGATCATTTGCTAATTCATTTGATTCTTTTTTTTTTTTTTTTTGTAGAGACAGAATCTCACTTTATTGCCCTCAGTACAGTGCCTTGGCATCACACAGCTCACAGCAGCCTCCAACTCCTGGGCTTAGGTGATTCTCTTGCCTCAGCCTCTCGAGTAGCAGGTTTCACGACCTGGCTGCTATAACTTCCATAAATTTTGTGAATGTGGTGAGCTGGTGATTCAACAAATTGGCTTTTAGCACATTAAGCTTTGCTTCTAACATCACCAAGAAGGTACCGTATAATTCTAGATTGCCAGGGACACATTGAGTTGTGTTGAGGTGATGTTATGCCAATTGTCTATTGGTTGATTTCGTATTTTCTCACACTGATTATTGATTCCTTTCTTTCCTCTTTCCCCCAAATCACCAATCTTAGTTCACTCAACTATAATAACAGTAAGAACAATAACAATAACAGAAATATAATAACATTTTTGAGTTTTTCCTTTGTGCCATTTTTAAGTCCATAATAAAAAATAAAAAGTGTCCCAGAGGCCAAATTTCTGCCAAAACCTAATCATCAACTTTATCATTATTTGAAGATACTTAGATCAGACAAGCACACCTAAGTTTCCTCCCTATAGTAAATTCCTATTGACACTTGTATTAAAACATTGTTATGTTCTCCCTGTAGTAAATTCCTATTGATTATTGATTTGCCTGTCATCTGAACTTAACTGTGTCCAACCTGAGAGACTATGTCTTGCACACAGTTGCATTTCTAGAGCCTTGCACCACACCTCACACTAGATGAGTTCCTAGAAATATTTCTGTATTGCTGGCCCTCTTGGAGGCGAGGATGGAAGGATAACTTAAGCTCAGGAGTTGGAGAGTATCCTAAGCAAGAGGAATACACTGTCTTTACTCGAAATAGAAAAACTAGCCAGGAATTGTGGCCCATGCCTATAGTTCCAGCTATTTGGCCACTGAGACAGGAGGATCACTTGAGCCCAGTAGTTTGAGGTTGCTGTAAGCTATTTTTAGGTCTAGGCTAAAGTAGAAAAATACTAGTTAACTCTTGGAAAATTCCTGAGCTACAAGCCCTCAATGAAATGGACTAAGTCTGGTTCACTCCCAAGATAGATGGCAAAATACTCACTAACTTCTTACTTGACTAACTCCTGGGCCTGGGAAAGGAACCAACTATCCCTGGACTGGCCTTTAGACAATACCAGGTGGAGAGAATACTGAGACAAAGATATATGGAGGAAAATACTGAAACTGACTCAGCTCCCTTAGTGCAGTGCTTTGTGGATTTGAACCTGCACCGATATTGGCAGATTTGAAACTGGCCCAGACCAGCTAAACAATAATGACAACTGTAAAAAAAAAAAAAAAGAAAAAATAGCCAGGCATTGTGATGTGTGCCTGTAGTCTTACCTACTTGGGAAGCTGAGGCAAGAGACTTGCTTAAGCCCAAGAGTTGGAGGTTGCTGTGAGCTGTGACACCATGGCACTCTGCCAAGGGTGACTCGGTAGAGTGAGAATCTGTCTCCAAAAGAAAAAAAGAAAGAAAAAGAAAAGTACTGAAGCTAAGATATATGGGAAAATATAAAACAAAGATGTATGTCATAAGGGTAACTAACCACAAAATTCTGCTTCTGTACAATGCTTGCTTGCTACCCCCACCTGAATGCACCTGGACAGCCAGTATGTCAACGAGGATGTAGACCAAGCTTTAAAAATCTAACTCCTTAAGCACTCAGAAATCCCATATTGGGACACTGAGGCAGTCGCCGGCCAGCCTTTCCATCAAAGGACTCTGCTGTAAATTTAACTTGCTTGGCAGTGTGGTCTTTGTGGAAATCCTGGGCAAAACATTTGGAGATCCCAGTGAGATCCTCCAGACCCTTGCACTGCTGATCCTCTGATAGCCTCCAAGAAAGGCTCTGGTCCCTCTGAGGGGAGGCACCCCCTGGAAACATTCCAGGGTCCCTGGAGGACCCAGAGCCTCAGGAGATCGGCTGGTCATCTGGTCATCTCATCACCCTTAAATTCACGTGTGAGTCCACTTCTGGAGGTAAGCCATTTAAACATTTTTTTTGTACAGACAGAGTCTCACTTTATCACCCTTGGTAGAGTGCGGTGGCATCACACAGCTTACAGCAACCTCCAACTCCTGGGCTTAGGTGATTCTTTGGCCTCAGCCTCCTAAGTAGCTGGGACTATAGGCACCCCCTACAACGCCTGGCTATTTTTTTGCTACAGTTTGCCTGGGGCCAGGTTTGAACCCACCACCCTCATATATGAGGCTGGCACCCTAACTAATGAGCCACAGGTGCCGCCCTTAATCAACTATTTTAGGCCAGTATCTGTAGACATTTAGTGTAACTTGTGTTCATTTCTTGTTGTGCTTATTTGTTGTTGTGGACTATTGCAGTAATATGTAACCATTTGTTGTATTTGTTTGTTTGTGAATTGTGTAGGGCTCATAGGGACCTCCAAGAAAAGGCCAAAGGTACAGGAGCCTTGGATAGGAACCCCAGGATGCTGGATGATTGGCCTGTCAGAATCTCTCATAGGCATGTGTCAGTAGAGTGACCTGTCACTAGAAAAACCAGAAGATGGGGAGGGGTACCTCTGCCCTGTCACAGACAGTAAGACATTACTGCCACTGAGACATCAGTGCTTTGGTCTAGTGCCTCAGAGTAGTTGGGGTGCAGAGGGCAGGTGAAAATGGACTTTGATTTCTAACCTCAAGAGTTACACCTGAAGTTAATCCCATAAACCTGTATGATAGGAACCTTGGACTCCCAGGCTATTGGCCTGTCAGAAACAGGAACCCTGGGTTGCCGAGCTATAGGCCTGTTGGGGGCTCACAGAGATGTGTGTCTGGGAAGCTTCAACCTCTAATGCACAATTTAGATTTATATACTTTTTTTTTTTAAAGAGACAGAGTCTCACTTTGTTGCCCCCCATAGAGTGCTGCAGCATCACAGATCACAGCAACCTCTAATTCTTGGACTTAGGTGATTCTCTTCCCCCTCCTCCCTAGTAGCTGGGACTACAGGTTACTGCCACAACATCTGGCTGTTTGTTGTTGTTCTTGTTGCTGGAGTTTGGCCAGGCCCGGTTTGAACCCACCACCCTTGGTATATGGGGCTGGAGCCCTACTCACTGAGCAACAGGCACCACCAAGATTTATATAGTTTTGTTCATTTGTTTTCTATGTGGTTTGTCTAGTTAACATATTATGGTTTGTGCTTCTGCTCTATTAAGCACTATAGTCTGTACTTCTGCTCTGTTCAGTATTACAGTTTATACTTCTGCTCTATTGTGAGCCTTTGGTATGGGCTGGCCCCCCTACTGGTTTCTCCAATCCTTTCTTAAGCTGACAGGTTTGAAAAGCAGTCACTCAGAAAAGCCTGGCTACCCTCATTGGTTTCCTTAATAACCTCCCAGCTTGACTCTATGCCTGTTCCCTCCATCTAAACTGTCCTTCCAGCCCTTTAGTCCCCCTGGTCTGGGTCCCTACTTTAAGTCCCTCTGGTTAATCTGGTTAATTTCTCTGGTTATCAGTTTAGGTTAAAAAAAAAATAGGTTTTGTTGGTCCATTGTAGTGTTGTTGCCTTTTTGTGCCTCTCTGTGCTTCACAAATGCTTTTGTCCTTCTAAAATAAGTTCCTCCTCTTCTAAGGCAAATACCCCACTGCATTGTTTATTAAGGCATTTTAAAGATATTTCCTCTATAAATAAGGGTGATAAATATAAAATCAAGTTTCTAAAAAATGTCTCCAACCCTCTGTAACCTCAAATAGCCTACCTTCATTGTGGTCTGGTCCCTCAAAGATTTTCTTAATCTCTTTCTGTATCATCAGGACTGCCAGGTGATAACAGAAAAGCTGGGACACTTGGGTCAGCTCCCTACCCTATATCACTGTTTGACCTGCTGTTGTTTACAATTACTCCATTTTTTTTTAGCTATCTCACTTCCCAGAAAAAAAAAGAAAAAGAGTCCAGGCTGCCATTTGGGTGGCATGAGAACTATGTCCAAAAACCAGTGGTAAATCTGTGCCAAAGAATAAGCTGACTGTCCCTTTAAAACCTCCCAGCAATCTGTTAGAAAAAGAAAAAAAAAAAAAAAGAGGGTTGAAATTTTGTACCTGTGAGTGCTTAGAAACTGACTGAAACAAATAACAATAGATGGGCTTTCCTGCCCTCCCCCCTTCCCAGAGGGTGAAACAATTGTGAGTGGCCCCTGTCTGTATGTCAGTTTTTAATCCTACTAGAACTTATCTGTGATTTATCTGAGGAAGAAGAATAGAAGACAAAGAAAAACTGTACTGCAGCTTTTCAAAGAAGAGCTTATAGGAGACAAC
The DNA here is from genome assembly GCA_963573935.1 of Arctocebus calabarensis. Taxonomy (NCBI): domain Eukaryota; kingdom Metazoa; phylum Chordata; class Mammalia; order Primates; family Lorisidae; genus Arctocebus; species Arctocebus calabarensis. The sequence goes on from CAUYON010128741.1 coordinate 8,353, forward strand.
TGTAACTATGTCTCCAGAAAAATAAAAAACTTTGAACAAAAATAACTCAAGAAACTTACTGTTCAGACAACTATGGTTTCCTTTAAAAATAAAATTAGTTTTGAGTCTGTTATAAAATCCAAATGTTTAAAAATTATGAAACTGCCACCTCTGTAATATTTCTAAGGTTACTAAATTCAACTGTGAACTTATCTAGACAATATAGTCCGCACAGTGTAGCCCACTTGTGCCTATATTAAAGTAGAAAACTACCAGTTAACTCCTGGCAAATTCTTAGGCTTCAAGCCCTCAAGAAAATGGAGTAAGTCTGGTTCACTCCCAGGATACATGGCAAAGTACTAAGTTCTTGCTTGACTAACTCCTGGGCCTGGGAAACAAACTGACTGTCCCTAGACTGACCTTTAGACAATACCAGGTGGAGAGAATACTGAGACAAAGATATGTGGAGGAAAAGTACTGAAACTAATATATATGGGATAATATTAAGACAAAGATGTATGATGTAAGGCTAACTAACCACAAAATTCTGCTTCTGGACAATGCTTGCTTACTATGTCCACGTGAATGTACCTGGACAGCCTGTGCACCAACCAGGATACAAGCCAAGCCTTAAAAGTCCAACTCCTTGGCTCGGCACCTGTGGCTCAACGGGCTAAGGCGCCAGCCACATACACCTGAGCTGGCGGGTTCTAATCCAGCCCCAGGACCCGCCAAACAACAATGATGGCTGCAACCAAAAAATGGCAGGGCTTTGTGGTGGGCGCCTGTAGTCCCAACTACTTGGGAGGCGGAGGCAAGAGACCTGCTTGAGCCCAGGAATCGGAGGTTGCTGTGAGCTGTGATGCCACAGCACTCTACCCAGGGTGACAGCTTGAGGCTCTGTCTCAAAAAAAAAAAAAAAAAAGTCCAACTCCTTGGTAGCACCTGTGCTTCATTGGGTAGGGTGCCAGCCCCATATACTGAGGGTGGCGGGTTCAAACCCAGCCCTGGCCAAACTGCAAAGAAAAGTAGCTAGGCATTGTGGTGGGCACCTATAGTCCCAGCTACTTAGGAGGCTAAGCAAGAGAATTGCTAAGCCCAAGAGCTGGAGGTTGCTGCAAGGTGTAGACCCTACATCACTCTACCAAAGGCAACAAAGTGAGACTCTGTCTCAAAAAATCCAACTCCTTAAGCACCTGGGGCTGTTCTCAGAAACCCCATGTTGGAACAATGAGGTAGTCACTCTTCAGCCCTTTTATAAAAGAACTGTACTGTAAATTTGACTTGCTTGGCAGTGTGAGCTTTGTGGAACTCCTGGGCACAATACTATGATACCACGGCACAGGATGACCTGTGTGAAGTCTTGCTTTTCCTTCAGCTTCTACCCCCAAGGCTCCTGACTTCCACTATGTTCCCAGTGGTTGTGACAAAGGTCCCAAAGAACATGAAGAGGGTCTGAGGCCAGGCAATTGTTCTTCTGCAGCAGAGCAAAGAGTTTATTACAGTGGAAAGACCTCCCTGAGCATCGTCCAGCCTGGGACCCAGAGTCCTTTTGGTTGGGTCCTGATCCCATCCCATCTCTGGCCTCTTGGCTGGGGGAATTTAGTCTAAATTCAAACAGTCTAAAGAGGGGAGGGAAAACTACAACACTTACTGGACTACAGCTGCAAGTCAATGTGAAAGAAAATAAATCATGTCAAAGCAGAGAAAGCTAAAATGGAGATTGCTCATATTTTTGATTTCATGTTACCTTCTGTCTGGATACAAAGTAGGTTCTTGCTCTTTGTCCTCATCTGACATTTTTGAGAAAAAGTGGTTGGTAAAGTGTCTTGGCATAATAATTCATAACAGATAAAGAAGCAAACAAATTGTAGGTGCTGGACGAGGCACTATCATTTTATAGCCTGGTCAATGCATTAAAACCCAAACTGTTTCTGTTTGTCTCACCCTGTTAAAAGTCAAAAGTCTTAAGGGATCTGGGTGTGGTAGCTCATGCCTGTAATCTCAGCACTCAGGGACAATGAGGTGGGTGGATTGTCTGACTTTAGGAGTTCTAGACGAGCCTGAGCAAGAGCAAGAACACATTTCTCTAAAAAAATAATAAAATCAGGTGTTGTGGTGGGGGCCTGTGGTCCCAGATACTCAGAGGCTGAGGCAAGAAGATCCCTTGAGAGCACCTGGGGCTGCTCTCAGAAAGCCCATGTTGGAAGTGTTTGAGGTTGCTGTGAGCTGTGATGCCACCACACTTGACTAAGGATAATGAAGTGACACTCTGTCCCAAAAAGAAAAGAAAAAGAGAGCCTTAAGGATATTATGTAGGAATTCTTTTACTGGATGCTTTTATATATTCTGAAATATTCTTCAAATCAGTTTTTTCTTAACACGTTTCCTTGCTGATCATTCCATTTATGAATTAAAACAAAGTTGCTTTCTAAGGTGGCATGGGGGTCAGTGTGGTCTTTGTGAGATTCCCCCATGGCATATTATGGCCAGGGCCAGAAAGTGCGGAAGATGATGGTGCAGCCCATCAACCTCATCTTCAGATACTTACAAAATAGACCTCGGGTTCAGCTGTGGTTCGATGAAGAAGTGGATATGTGGACAGAGGGCTGTATCATTGGTGTTGATGAGTACATGAACACTGTATTAGATGATGCTGAAGAGATTCATTCTAAAGCAAAGTCAAGAAGACAACTGGATCAGATCATGCTAAAAGGAGATGATATTGCTGTGCTACAAAGTGTCTCCAAATAGAAATAATCAATGAACTGAGAAATCATTGAGAAAGCAATACAAGATTTGGGAGTATACCCTGTTGGGAATATCTTTCTAAAATACTGGTGCATATGATTGTGATTGTTCTTAAGCTATTTCAAAATGATAATAAATGCTGTGGGATTTCTTTTCTTTTTTTTTTTTTAGTGGTAAGATAGGGCTTTTATTAGAAGTTAAAAAGGAATATAGAAGATGTAAAAAGAACCAGAACTTCTGAAAGGGGGAAAGAACTGAAGAACTCACTCAGGAATCTCCAAGAGGGCTCTTTTATCTAGGGGTCTTAAATCTAGAGGATTCCACGTGGTTGGAAGTTGATAGATTGAAATGAGTACATTAACAAATGAATGAATGCAGTTCCCCCTTCATTAGGGTTAGGTTATCAGGTCCTTTAAAGTCTTTGTCCCTGAGAAGGAATTAGGGTGTGTGCTCCTACCCAAAATGGAACCACCCAAAAAGCCATCACAGGCTGTTTATTCATGATCTTATCAGAGCTCAGAGGGTGTGTCCTAAAAAAGGCAGTCCACCTGTTCCTGGAAATGGGGGTCTGACCTCTGAGCTCACCTGGGCCTAGAGAATGGGGGACTCCCTGTCTAGCCCTGAGTGGTGGAGTCCTGTATCAATCCTCCCTCTCTGAATAGAAGCTCTAACTACTGTTAAGGAAAAGGGATGTTGACCCCTTTGAACTACTTCCTGCTGAAGATGGAAGGTGATATGGGGAAGCAGTTAGAAGGTTCTCAGAGGAGGTTGATCCAGGGTTCACAGTAAATGGAATTTTAGGTTGATTCTTCTAGCTTGGGGAAAATGTAAGTGTATTCTCTTTGTGAAATTGCCCAGGTCCAGAAAATTGGGGTTCATTGTCCAGACTGGAAGGAGGGAACTCTGTATCAATAGAAGGGGACAGTTAGGGTCTCTTCAGATGAGCAGTGGTCCAGGGAGCTGCAACAGAGTCAAGTCTGGGCTGGAAACCTTTTCACTGTTTGTGGTTTGATATTATCTCTGAAAGTCATAAATCTGATTAGGGAGACAAGGTTAGAACAGTGAGAGAAGAGGGTTGATTCTGAGAGAAAATTGCATCAACACTTTTCTTGCTGTCTTCTCAAATCTTCTTTAGGCTCACAAGTGTGGGTGGACTGTAGTTGATTCTCTTCATGGTCTGCTTCTGTAGGAGGTGGTGGGTTTCAGGATTTTACCCGTGAATGATGTATCCAGGAATCTATTCCCATAAGTTAACAGCTGTAGAAGAAGACAAGATAACAAAAAATGGATCTTCCTAAATTGGGATTAGGGAAAGGAAATTAGAGGGAAGAGTCCTGCAAGCCCCAGACTTACACACATGTTAGACTTCTAACACGCGCGCTCGGGTTCCACCTCTCCAGCATGATGGGCAACATGTGCAAGTGGTGTGCCCTCAGCAGACTGGAGAGACCTCCAGATGCTCACTCAGCTGGTGAGAGCAACGGCCTTCACTTTCATTGTGCCACAATGGCATTCCAGGGTCTGTAAAAGGCTGTAATCCTAAGAAGCCTTGAAGCTGTTGAGAGTTTAAAGTTTAGGGTGAACCCATATTGGCCTTATTGTTTCTTTGCCCAAGGCTCTATTCCTCTGTGAAAACTAGAGACCTGAATACTGAACTTCAAGCACACAAAATAGTGCTTTGACCTTGGAAACTTTGTACGCACAATCAACTAGAAAGTTTCATAGAGCTTGGGTAGCTTTGTGACATTCCTCTGCATCTGGTGCTGCCAAGAGAATGTCATCTACATACTGAATAAGAGTCCTTGTAGGATATGAAAAACAACTCAAGTGTTTGGCCAGGGCTTGTCCAAACAAGTGAGGGTGGTCTCTAACAAAGGAAGGCATAGTATAGGTTCCTCTCCCATATTTATATAAATGGTTGTGTGGGATTGTTTATTTATTTATTTGTGTGTGTGTGGAATTATTTTTATTAAAGAAATGAAGTGAACCAATCCTGGGCTCACTGTGTTTGTTGATGATTTTGCTGTTTCGCTTTAGACATTGTATAACTGATCTACTTTGTTTCTCATAGCAACCCTATGACAGAGGCGATTGCTGTTTCCATTTTGCATATGAAGAGACTCAGAGAGTATAGAAGCTTGACAAGGTTTACTGACCTGGCAAGTACCAGAGCTACGGTTAGATGCACAGCTGCCTGACAGGGAGAGATTGCGTTAGACCAAAGTAACTCTCTTCTAGCTGGGTTTCCACACTGCATGTGGAACAGCCAGCCCTTCTTCTGCCTGTCTGCCTGGCCTCTTTCTCCTCAAGTGCAGGAGGACTTCCCTCTCAAAGCCTTCACTCTGCTCCACCTCAACAGACATGTCTCAGGGTCTGCAGTGCTGGTGGTGTCTTCCTGGTGTCATCAAATCTTCAGGAAAGGATAATTGCCCACAAGCTGAGTAAGAGTAGCATTCCCCTAAGACTTCTGTTCAGTCTTAGAAGCTTTGACCTTCCATGTGATCTGAAGCACTATTCAAGTACTGTTGAACTGAAGATTCTGTAATGACTGCTCTCTGACCAAAGTCACATGCGCTTTCATGGCTTGTGTGTCTTTCATGGGTGTCCAACCCTAAGGAACACTGGACCCCTCAGAGGAGCTGTGCTATCGGGAATTTTGGATCCTTAAGTGCTTGTGCACAATGACTCTAAACAGACAAGGCTGCCGCCTCTGTCGCTGCAGCTCCCTAAGACTCTGCCAGGAAGATAAGTGATGGCTGGTTCCACTCTACTGTACATGTCCTCACACCTGGCACAAGCCTTTGTCCTGGGAAAATGGCATTCAACTTGTCATTGACTGTGTGGGAGATGACTAATGCTGCCACCATGGCCATTCAGGGACAAAGGGACCCACTGAGTTCACCAGGTAAGTTGGTGACGAGTGGCTGGTGGAGGAGCCCCTGACCATCTGCTGGCAGAATAGGCTGGCATTTTGTTATTCCCGAAACCTCTGGCTGTACCTTGAGGATTGTATAGACACAGTGGAAAAGATCTGGGAACAGGCCACCCCATTGTCAGCACATAGCAGGGCCATCTGAGAGACCCTTCTTTGACCACTTTAACAACTTCCGGAGGCTGAGATGTGGGACCAGGTCACTACCCCAGCCAGCCTGGCCACCTGCTATGGTAATGGTCCTCCTGCACCCAGTGAAGTGTGTCCTGACCCTGACTCTATAGTGCATCCCAGAGGTTGTGTCAGTCAATTGTTCCATGAATCTGAGGGACAGACCTTTGCAGCCACATGCAGGTCAGTAGGCCGTGAAGCCAACCACTTCTGCTAAGGGGGTATCTGAGTCTGAGGGGGGACTGAAGAACATGTTGTGCCATGGCCTTGACTGGCTGAGCACTGCCAGTGTGCCGTGGGGCATAAAATCAAGGGCAGGGTGCTTTTTGGGGTCTCAGCATCAGTAAGACACAGGGTGTGTATGAGGAGATTCTCCTCCCCATGCAGCTTTCCTGAACGTTGGGGGACCAGCCTGCCATGAACACCAACCATTTTCTGTCCCCTGATACCTCTCTGTGAGCAACAAAGTTGGTTTTCATAAACCTGAAAGTTGTCTCACTGGGCTCACACGACTGATAGAGGGACAAGGCATGGTGGGCCAGCTTCACAGGTGCATTTACCCCCCAGCACACCCTCCTAGCTGTTCACAACTGCCCGGTTCAGGAAGCAAGCTGGGGACACAGAGAGGGAAAGACGTAGCAGTGACAGACTCTCCCTTCCTAAAAACCTTGAGTTTCTCTTGAAAATAAGTCCTTTGTTCCAGTGATGAGGTTTTCATCTCAAAACAAGTCAGGAAGATGTCTGCTTCCTGCTTCCTTGGCCTGGCTCCCTCCAGGACACAGAAGATCCAGAGGTTGATGCTCCATTTCTGGAAATCCAGGAGCTGGGAGCCCACAACTCCACTGCTTCCAGGGCACTGTCCCCTCCACCTCCTCCTTATTAGGAGCAAGTCCCCTCCCAGACTGGATGCTCAGGAATGGTAAGGTCTGCCTCTCCTCACCTGCCCACAGAAATGATTTCTGGTGAAGAAACCCTGATCCCCTCTGTCCTGATGGCTGAGGCTACAGCAAGTGGAGGCTTCAGCAATGAGCTCCTTCCACACCTCTGCGCTGGAATCCTCTAAACTCTAAAATGACTTCACTCTTCTATTTTTTATTTTTTTGAGATAAGGCCTCAAGCTATCACTGTGGGGAGAGTGCCATGGCATCACAAGTCACAGCAACCTCCCAGTCCTGGGTTTAAGTGATTCTCCTGCCTCTGCTTCCCTATAGCTGGGACTACAGGTGCCTACCACAAGCCCTGGCTATTTTTTTGGTTGCAGCTGTCATTGTTGTTTGGTGGGCGGGGCTGGATTTGAACCCACCAGCTCTGGTGTATGTGGATGGCACCTTAGCTGCCTGAGCCACAAGCGCCCAGCTGTGACTTCACTTTTTTTTTTTCTCTCTCCTCAAATACCTTGGAGCTCATTTCCCCCCTAGTGATGGCTCCTTCACAGAAAGTGTCTCAATGAGGGAAGGGCACTCATTTTAACGGAGTCTGTTCCCAAAGCCTGGTTTTACTAACATGAAGGATATAGTCTGCCACAGAGGGCTGCCATCCTTCCCTGTCTGGTCACTCTGTCCCATAATACACTGGTGAGCTCCTCCCCACTTCTTCGGTGTGACTAAGAGAATCATTCTGATTGTCATGGATATTTTTTTGGTGGGTAACTATGAATTTTGTTATAACTTCAGTTTGATAGAAATATAAACTTACAGAAAAGTTGCAAGGATAGTTCTTGAAACTCCCATGTACCTTTAACCCAGATGTACCAATTTAAACCAAGATTTATTTATATTACAAACTTTTAAGGTTCTCTTAATAGACTTTTTTCCAGTATGTTTACATTATCTCATTCAGTTAAATACTCTTGAAATTTTGTTTTTATTTATTTATTTATTTATTTATTTTTTGTCTTTATTATTAAATTATAGCTGTGTACAATAGTGCAATCAAGGGGTACAATGTGCTGGTTTCATATACAATCTTAACTATTTTCATCCAACTGATTAACATAGCCTTCCTGGCATTTTCCCAGTTATTATATGAAGACATTTGTGTTCTGCCTTTAGTAAGGTTTGCCTGTACCCTTCTAAGATGCACTGTAGGTGTGGTCCCACCAATTATCCTCCCTCCACCCCAACCTCCCCCACCCTACCCTTGTCCCTTTCCCCTTATTCTTGTGTTATAGTTGGGTTATACTGTTGCAGGAAGACAAGACCCAATGGAGAGAAAGAGCACCCAAACACCACATTTATGAGAGGAAGGGCTTTATTCACCAGCTGGGAGCTTACAGCAGAGAAGAATTCCAAATGGCTGAGCTCTCC
>CAUYON010128742.1:0-12588 GCA_963573935.1 Arctocebus calabarensis
TCCCGAATAGCAGGGACTACAGACATGCACCATCATGCCTGGCTAATTATTCTGTTTTTGCAGAGACAAAGTCTTATTATGTTGCTCAGTCTGGTCTTGAACTCCTGGCCTCAAGCAATCCTTCTGCCTCAGCCTCCCAAAGTGGTAGAATTATAAGTATGAATCACTACACCCAACCTACCAGTTTCTTCAGTAGTAATTCTTTCTTTGATTCTTTTTTTTCTTTCTGTGTTCTATTTCCTTTTTCTTTTTTCTTTTTTTTTTTTCTTTCTTTTTTTTTTTTTTTTTGAGACAGAGCCTCAAGCTGTCACCCTGGGTAGAGTGCCGTTTTATCACAGCTCACAGCAACCTCCAACTCCTGGGCTCAAGCGATTCTCCTGCCTCTGCCTCCCAAGTAGTTGGGACTACAGACGCCCGCCACAACAACTGGCTATTATTTGTTACATCCATCATTGTTGTCTGGCGGGCTGGATTCGAGCTGCCAGCTCAGGTGTATGTGGCTGGTGCCTTAGCCACTTGAGCCACAGGCGCCGAGCCAATTTCCTTTTTCTTGATCAGGAAATCAGGGAAGTTCTGGCAGCATGAATCTAGAAGTGGCAAACTCATTCCATCTTTGTCTGACAATCTCTTTTTTAAGCTCGTGTCTTAAATATTAAGGTGTATTTAGAATTCTAAGTTGACATTTATTTTCTTTCAGCACTTTGAAAATATTATTCATTGCTTTCTGGTTTATATTGCTGTTGAGAAGTCTGCTTTTATTATAACTAACCTTCCTTTCTTAGTCTGTTTGGGCTGTTAAAATACTATAAACTGGGTGACTTATAAATAGCAGAAATATTGTTTTCATAGTCCTGGAGGCTGTAAAATCCAAACTCAAGGTGCCAGCCATTTTCATATCTGGTGAGGGCCTGCTTTCTGGCTCACAGCTGACTGCTTTCTCCTTGTAACCTCACCTGGCAAAAGACTCAAAGGAATTCTCCAGAAGCAGTTTTACAAGGGCAGTAATCTGATCTAATCACCCTAAATTCTCTACTTCCAAACACCATCATATATGTATATTTTTTTTGTAGAGACAGAGTCTCACTTTATCACCTTTAGTAGAGTGCAGTGGCATCACACAGCTCACAGCAACCTCCAGCTCTTGGGCTTAGGAGATTCTCTTGCCTCAGCCTCTCCAGTAGCTGGGACTACAGGCACCTGCCACGACGCCCGGCTATTTTTCTCTTGGCAGTTCAGCAGAGGCTGGGTTTGAACCCGCCACCTTCGGCATATGGGGCCGGCATCCTACTCAATGAGCCACAGGTGCTGCCCCCAAACACCATCATATTGGAAATAAAGTTTCAGCATGTTAATTTGGGGGAGGGAAGACACAAACATTCAGTCTATTTCATTTCTCAAGATCACCTTATGGTCCAATATTGCTAATCTGACTCTTGTCATCATAGTCACATTCCTGAAGCGAAAAAAGGGGGCAAGGTCATATGCCAAATGTGTTCTAAGGAACATTCTCAGAAGCAACCACTAGATACTTTTATTTACAACCCACTGGCCAGTCACAGGTAGCTATTGAGCACTGGAAAATGTAGTCTATATTCTAGTAGTCATGTGCCTAGATACTACCATAGAAAAGGAAGGAACAAATACTCTGTTTCTGCCACAAGGAATTAGTACCTCCTAGTTCTTCGTGTAACATCTCTCTCTGCTCAGGTCTCTCTCTGCTTCCCCAGCTGTACACCCATGCTTCAGAGTGTATTTTTGTTCTTTCTGGTTCTGTACATAATTCCCTAAAACATCCTGCACTTTTCTACCTTTGCTCTAGCTCGGGGTGTAGCAACCTGTGACCCCACAGCCCAGACTCAGCCTGGCACCTGTTTTTGGAACACAGCAGCACTCGATCCAGTCTGACTGTTGTCAAAGTCAAAATAAACATGCAAAAAGTAAAAATAAAAATAGAAACATGGGCTCGGCGCCTGTGGCTCAGCGGGCTAAGGCGCCAGCCACGTACACCTGAGCTGGCGGGTTCGAATCCAGCCCGGACCCGCCAAAACAACAATGATGGCTGCAACCAAAAAATGGCCGGGCGCTGTGGCGGGCGCCTATGGTCCCAGCTACTTGGGAGGTGGAGGCAGGAGACTCGCTTGAGCCCAGGAATTGGAGATTGCTGTGAGCTATGATGCCACAGCACTCTAGCCAGGGTGACAGCTTGAGGCTCTGTCTCAAAAAAAAAAAAAAAAAAAAAATAGAAACATGCAGAGATGAATCTCTGGGATTAAAGCTTTTGTGGGGGGGAGGAATCGTAATTTGGGGCCTCAAGCAGACTGGATGGGCTTTGATGTGTCTGAAGAACAAAGAGGATGCTAGAAGAATGTTTCACGTTGCTCTGTGAGGAAGGTCACTGGAGCTGGCAATCCCCGACCGGAGGGTAATGGAATTGGACAAAACAGGTCCTATAGTTGCAGCAAATTGTTTCAGTAGCTACAGATAAAACTTGTCTCTTGAGTTACAATAGCCAGTTTCAGCAGCCAAACTTGCAGAGAAATACATTTTTGGAGCAATGTTATGCGTTCTGAATACTTTTATCTCCTTGGCCTCTGCACTCTGTTTTAGTTGGATATGACAAGAATGATCATCTTTCACACTGTTCTCACACCACAATGGCAGAGCGGAAGAGCTGCGACAAAGAATAGCTTAAAATATTTTCTCTCTGGCAGTTTACAGAAAGTTAACCAACTCCTGAGTCTAGCTACTCCCACAGCCCCCCAACCCCATTTTTCTTTTCTTCCTTTTTTTTTTTATTGAGACAGAGTCTCACTTTGTCACCCTTGGTACTGCCAGTGGCATCATCACCTCAAGCTCTTGGGCTCAAGCGATTCTTTTGCCTCAGCCTCCCAAGTAGCTGGGACTACAGGTGCCTGCCACAATGCCCGGTTATTTTGGTTGTTACTGTTTTTTAGCAGGCCCAGGCTGGGTTTGAACCCACCAGCCCCAAGCATGTGGCCGGTGGCCTAACCACTGAGCTACGGGCACCCAACCCCTAACCCCATCTTTCACACAAATTTTCTCCCAAGGTTATTTATTATTCAAAAGATGGGAGGGGGAACCTCGACATCAAACGCTGAGGAATGGTCAAATAAGCTATGATGCAGCCATTTAAATGCATGCAAAGCAGCCATTTAAAGTTCATTATAGAAGAACACTGGCTAAAATGTCAAAATGTTCACACTATTCTATTTGGTGCTTTAGATTTAGGGATTTAATAAACAAACCCTTTTTTCCCCTTTCTCAATGGAGATACAAAGAAGGCAGACAGATGAAGATAGGCATAATTAGAGAAGGTGGCTTTAAATGCCGGCTACACGAATTCTGCTAATTCTGCACTCCTGTATTAGCGGACATCTCTGGTTTACCAGGTGTCTGAGGGCTCGGGCCAAGGCGCTGGTCATGGGGTGCGCGTGCGCAGTTCCTTCCTCCGCCCCACCGCGAACAGACACGCCCTCCTCCTCGCCCAGCTGGAGGCTGTGGGAAGCGCTGGCCCCTGTGGCTGCGTCCAGACTTCAGAAAGCAGCCTCTACAGTCTGGTCTCACAAAATAATTTGTAGATAGAGAAAAGCCTGTTTACGCCTGTCTCTCAACAGCGGTTGTTTCTGGGTGGGAATTCCAGATGCTTTTCTTGTTTTCCTTGTCTGTATTTTTTTCAAGTTGTTGTAAGGAATCAGTGCTACTTCTGCTAGGGGGTGGGAGAAGTTATTCTAAAAACAACAAAATATAAGAGTGAGAGTAAAATAAAAGAAAAAAAAACACAAAATAACCCCCATACGAGGAATACACAATTAAATTGAAGAAGCGGGGGGAAGTCCCCACCTATGGGCACACCTCCCGGGCGAAGGACTCGACCACAACTCGGACTTTTCCTAACAAACACAAACAATGCAGTCTAATCCTATGTACCCTTATATTGATCCGAAATGGAAAATAATAAATAAATAAAAATTAAAAACAGCAAAATAACCAGACAAACCCAAACAACCTACAAAACCAGCTGTCACCTCTTGGAAGCCTTCCTGGGTTTCTCCTCTCATGCCCACTTGTACAGGTTTCCTCTGTGCCTCCCCGAATGTCTCTTCCCGCCGTTTCTCCGGATTCATGGCAGACTGAGAAGTCTCTTTTTTGACTGGGAAGGAGGCCGGAAGGCAGGCCTTTAGAGTCAGAGTTCCTGTGTTCAAGCTCTGGCCTCAGGGCTCGTCCCTCCTCATTAAAAACCATCACCTGTGCTTCCCTCCCACCTGCCTAGAACAGTGCCTGGCTGCAGACCCTGGAATCATGGGCTGGACTGAGAGCTCTAGCGAAGAGCAAGGAAGACAATTTTTAAGGATGTGGTGTGTCATTGGATGCATGTTCCACTACATCAGAGAGGCACTCTTGTTCTTCAGAAATGTTTGGATTGTGAATTCCATCTCTCTGTTTGAACTCAGGATGGACACATTCAGCAACTATACACCAGGAGAGTCTGGCTGGAAATGTTATGCAATCATCGCCTTTGAATTGTTCTAGGCTTGGTGATCCCTTGGTAGAGTTGTGGGATCTGCTAGATATGTCTGTTCTTGGGGAGGTGTTGAACAATATCTGTGAACAAATAGTATGGGTTGTTGACCTTTATGACAAACACAAAGGAAGAGGAGATGGGAGGAGGGAATAAAAGAAGAAAAAGGAGGGAGGGAAGGAAGGAAAGAGGAAGGGGGAAAGAAAGTCAAGAGAAGACTTTTGAGAGCATCTTGAGACCTACGTCCCAAGTGTTTGAAATGGGCTTATCTCTTTTGGAAGGAGAAGATGGCTTCAGCTTGGGAATTCTCCCAAGAACTCTGGGAAGTGACTCCCTGTGAGTGATGTCTGGGTCATGCTCAAGCTCAGGCAGATGTCACAGGACACACCTCTCACGTGGGTGGGAGGGGCAGATACAGGGTGTGCAGTGATGAGAACCTGAGGATGTGACGGTGCCCAGAATTCCAACCTGCTCCTCAAGCCCTGGTCACAAGCCCCACCCCCACCCCACGTCCCTATTAGTCAAGGATCCCAGAGGAATAGAACCAACAGAACAAATATAGGTATATAGGCGGACATTTATAGGGATGGATTAGCTCATGCAATTATGAAGGCTGAGAAGTCCTGCAATATGCTGTCTGCAACTGGAGGCCCAAGAAAGCTGCTGCTGTGATTCCAGTCCCAGCCTGAAGAATCAGGAGCTACAACATTCAACAGCAGGAGAAGAGGCAAACAGCACATTTGTCCTTCCTCCCCTTTTTTGTTCTATTGGGTCCTCAACAGGTTGATGATGCTCATCAGTATTGGCGAGGGTGGATGTTACCTACTCAGTCTACTGATTCAAATGTTAATCTCTCCCGAAAACAGACACACCCAGAAATGTTTTACCAGCTGAGTATCCTTTAGCCCAGTCAAGTTGAAACATGAAATTCACCATCAAGGTGAGGTAGCTTACGCCTGTAATCCTAGCACCCTGGGAGCCTGAGGCAGGTGGACTGTTTGAGCTCAGGAGTTGGAGACCAGCCTGAGCAAGAGTGAGACTCCATCTCTGCTAAAACTAGAGAAACTAGCTATTAGGCACCCGTAGTCCCAGCTACTTGGGAGGCTGAGGCAAGAAGATCACTTGAGGCTCGGAGCCTGTGGCTCAAAGAGCTGAGGTGCCAGCCACATACACCTGAGCTGGCGGGTTTGAGTCCAAACAACAATGACGGCAGCAGCCAAAACATAGCTGGGCGTTGTGGTGGGTGACTGTAGTCCCAGCTACTTGGGAGGAATTATAGAGAAAATGCCAGCCCACTCAGTTCAAATTAGGTATGGGGACCTTTATTAGCTAGCCGATGGAGACGGATTCATAGCCCAAACTCTCAGCCCAGCATCACAGAGGTAGGAGTTTTTTATACCCTTCTTTCAGTTGGGGAGAGGGTTGGAATTCCTAATGCAAAGCAATTTACAAAAGCAAAAGGTGAGGTTAGATCTGTGGGACAGGAGGTTGGGATTGAGCAATTATAAGGGGAGCCAAATGGGATTTTACAAGGGCCTGCATCCTGGGCTAACCTGCCCTGTCTCTACAGTGTGTGTGTGTATGTGTGTATATATAGATATATGTATGTATGTATATATATATATATATATATTTTTTTTTTGTAGAGACAGAGTCTCACTTTATCGCCCTTGGTAGAGTGCCATGGCATCACCCTGCTCACAGCAACCTCCAACTCCTGGGCTTAGACGATTCTCTTTCCTCAGCTCCCGAGTAGCTGGGACTACAGACACCCGCCACAATGCTCGGCTATTTTTTTGTTGCAGTTTGGCTGTGGCCGGGTTTGAACCTGCCACCCTTGGAATATGGGGCCGGCGCCCTACCCACTGAGCCACAGGCGCTGTCCCCACAATGTATGTTTATTTAACACTCCCCATTTTTTTTTTTTTTTTGGAGAGACAGAGTCTCACTTTATCACCCTCCATAGTGTGCTGTAGCGTCACACAGCTCACAGTAACCTCCAACTCCTGGGCTTACACAGTCCATTCTCTTGCCTCAGCCTCTCAAGTAGTTGGGACTACAGGTGCCTGCCACAACGCCCGGCTATTTTTTTGCAGTTCGGCCAAGGCCAGGTTTGAACCTGCCACCTTCGGTATATGGGGCCGGTGCCCTACTCGATGAGCCACAGGCGCCGCCCAACACTCCCCATTTTTGCAAGGCCTGTGTGCTCAAGGACAAGTCATGAGACCTGGGGTGAGGGAGTGCAAGGGAGGGTCAATCTGACCTTCTTCCAGTTCCAAAGGTCTTAGCGGACCCTGCCCCTGGGGCGGAACCCCGACAACAGTCTCCACGATTCTTCCCTCAACTCAACATATTGCATTGTGTGGTAATTATCCATCAGTACAAAACAACCATCAGCTACCGTACACTGCAGGCTTGCCAGGTGCCAGCTTTTCTCCCAAGGGCTTTTTGCTTCATGAGGTAGGTGCTATTATTTCCATTCTATAGAAGGAGAGACTGAAGCTTAGAGAGATAGTCACTAGCTTAAGATCACACAGCTGGAGGGCACTCAAACTCAGCTGTGTATTTTCCCAGAGCAGCTGCTCCAAGTACATCTCTAATCAGCTAGCTTCTCTATCCCCTTGTGCCTAACAAATGCTCTGGGTCTTTGGCAAATTTTTGAAGGAAAAATCTCTGCTTCAATCCTAACTTCTCACACAATCTGGGGGTCTGCCACTGGATCCCAGCAGCCTGTCTGCTTCATTCACTCCCAAAATATGGAAACAAGAGTTCAAACTTGTTCACTTCAAGCTGCAAACATCTTTCTCTATCACAGGGAGAAGTGTCTCACTCACTTATAAACAGCACTATTACAGAAACTTTCAAACATACACACAGTTAGAAAGAGTAATATAATCAATCGCCAGCTTGCACTGTTGGCCAATCTTGCTTTGTCTCTCCTGCATTTTTCCTGCTGCTGGAGATCTTCAAAACAAGTCCCAGAAGGTGTCAAGTCACTAGTAATCACTTCAGCCTGCATTGCCAATGGATGACATAGTTTTTAGATAAGTGCCACACCATTAGCAGACCTAACAAAAATAATGGCCCCATCTGTAATCCTAGCACTCTGGGAGGCTGAGGCGGATGGATTGCTTGAGCTCATGAGTTCGAGACCAGCCTGAGCAAAAGTGAGTCTCCCGTCTCCACTAAAAAATAGAAAAACTGAGACAAAATGATCATTTGAGCCTGAGTTGGAGGTTGCTGTGAGTTATAACTCCACGGCACTCTACTCAGGGCAACAGCTTGAAACTGTCTCAAAAACAAAACAAAACAAAAATAACAATAACTCCTTAAATAATTTCATACTCTATATTCAGATTTCCCAGATTATGTCAAAAGTGTCAATTTTCAATTAGTTTGTAAGATGAATATTCACAACATCCTTTTTTTTGAGACAGAGCCTCAAGCTGTCACCCTGGATAGAGTGCTGTAGTATCACAACTCACAGCAACCTCCAATTCCTGGGCTCAAGAGAGTCTCCTGCCTCTGCCTCCCAAGTAGCTGGGACCACAGGCGCCCGCCACAACGCCTGGCCATTTTTTGGTTGCAGCCGTCATTGTTGTTTGGCGGGCCCAGGATGGATTCGAACCCGCCAGCTCAGGTGTACATGGCTGGCGCCTTAGCCCGTTGAGCCACAGGCGCCGAGCCAATTCACAACATTCTTTTGAATTTCCCTCTACTTACTGTCCCTGGCCCAGCTGAGCCCCAGGCGGGGCAGAGGGTTGTAGGCCTCTTATCCCTCCATGGAGAGCACCAGTTCCCACACCCAGCAGGCTGCCCATAGCACAGCATGTATCTGAATGGCCCTGCTCAAACCTCTCCATGGATTCTCATCTTTAACAGCAAAGCTCCCAAGTGATTTTCCCTTCATACCGCTTCCGGAGACTTTGCCACACCTATACCTGCTGGTATCATTGTTTATCATATAGTTTTAATTTTTAACATTACATATCTCAATATCATATTCATATTATTTTCTTTTTAACTCACATTTTTTTTTTGAGACAGAGTCTCACCTGTCACCCTTGGTGGACTGTGGTGCCATCATAGCTCACAGGAACCTCAAACTCTTGGGTTCAAGTGATTCTTTTTTGAAACAAGAGTCTCACTTTGTTGCCCTTGGTGAGTGCCTTTGCGTCACAGCTCACAGCAATCTCAAACTCTTGGGCTCACGTTATTCTCCTGTCTCAGTCTCCTAAGTAGCTGGGACTATAAGCACCAGCCACCACTCTTGGCTATTTTTTTTAGAGAGGGGGGTCTTGCTCTTGCTTAGGCTGGTCTCAAACTCCTGAGCTAATGTAGTCTCAGCTACTTGGGAGGCTGAGGCAAGAGAATCGCTTAAGCCCAAGAGTTTGAGGTTGCTGTGAGCTGTGATGCCATCACACTCTACGGAGGGTGACATAGTGAGACTCCGTCTCAAAAAAAAAAGAAAAAGATAAATAAATAAATAAAAAATAGGTGTTAAAAAAAAAAACAGTCTGGACTGGGTGAGGTGGCTCACACCTATAATCCCAGCACTCTGGGAGACCAAGGTGCATGGATTGCTCGAGCTCAGGGGTTCAAGACCAGCCTACGCAACAGTGAGACTCTGTCTCTACTAAAAACAGAAAAAAAAAGCTAGCCAAGCATGGTGGCATTTGCTTGTTGTCGCAGCTACTCAAGAAGGTAAGGCATGAGGATTGCCTGAGCCCAGGGGGTTTGAGCTATTGTAATGCCATGGCACTCTACCCAGGGCAATAGAGTGAGCCTCGGATTCAAAAACACCAAACCAAAATCAAAACATAAATAAATAAATAATAAAACAAATTATAAGGGAAGCAGAGCAAAGTTACTAGACACTGTATGACCCTGAGCAAATTATAGAACCTCCCTGGGCCCCGGGGTGTTCCATAGGGCTCACCGCACAGTAGCTGCTACGGGGCGAGCTCTTCCCTCACCTGGAGAAAGATTTCTATTTTCTGGACATGGTTTCCTGTTTTTGGAGACTGGTCCTTCTCTAGGAACAAATATCCCTCTTCTTCATCTGACTTCAGCAAATTCAACTAGGGCAGTGGCTGCTAACTCTGTGATAAGCGTCCCTCTCAGATGAGAGGGAGGGACAGAGACGCTCTCTCCTTCCCCAAAGCATGATCACCCAGGTTAGTAGATCTGGGTTCTGGTCCCACCTTTGTCCCCAAACTCTTCATGTATCTATCAACAAGTCCCTGTAGCCTCTGGACCTGGGTTTCCCCAACTCTGAAATGTGCTCAAGAAGGCCTGTTCAGCTGGCCTGGCAGGGTCCTATGAATTAGACAAGAGATTGGCTGGTCAGCACTTAAAGGGTGGCCCATGGACTGGGAGAAAATATTTGCAAACCACATAGCTGACAAAGGGTTCTTTATATATTATTTAGCATGTGTAAAGAACACTCAGCACTCGCCAGCAAAAATACGAACCATTCAATAAGAAAATGAGCAAAAGACATGAGCAGACATTTTGCTAAAGAAGATATATACAGATGGCAAATAAGCACACGAGGAGATATCTATCATCATTAGCCGTTATGGAAATGCACACTGAGACCGGTCAGAATGATTAAAACAAAAAACAGTGACAACACCAAATGCCGGCGAGGATGCAGAGAAACATGATCACTCATACATTGCAGTGGGAATGTAAAATGGTGCAGCCACTCTGGAAAAACAGAATATGGCAGTTCCTTAAAACACTAAACATGCAGCTTCCATAGGACTCAGTAATTGCACTTCTGAGCATTTATCCCAGAGAAACATAAATGTGTGTTCATGCAAAGACCTATGTGCGAATGTTTATATAAGCCTTATTCATAATACTCCAAACTGGAGACAAACAGATGTCCTTCAATGGGTGACTGGCATCCACGCTGTAGAGTGCCACTCTGCAATAAAAAGGAACATGCTACTGATAACATGCAACACCAGGGTGAGTCCACAGAGAATTACACTGTGCAAAAGAAATCAATCCCCAAAGGCTACTTGCTGTGTGACTCAAGTATGCTAACGTTCTTGAAATGACAAAATTACAGAAATGGAGAACAGATTCGTGGTTAGGGGACAGGGATGGGGGAGGTGGGAAGGAAAGTGAATGTATCTTTATTTTATTTTTCTTTGAGACAGAGCCTCAAGCTGGCACCCTGGGTAGAGTGCCATGTTATCACAGCTCACAGCAACCTCCAACTCCTGGGCCCAAGTGATTCTTCTGCTTCAGCCTCCCAAGTAGCTGGAACTACAGGAGCCCGCCACAACGCCTGACTATTTTTTGGTTGCAGGCATCATTGTTGTTTGGCAGGCCCCAGGCTGGATTCGAACCCGCCAGCTCAGGTGTATGTGGCTGGCGCCTTAGCCACTTGAGCCACAGGTGCGGAGCCAGAAAGTGAATGTATCTATAAAAAGGCAACATGAGGGACCCTCGGGTAGTGGAAATATTCTGTATTTTGACAGTATCAATGTAAATATCCTGGTTGTGAAATTGTATTACAGTTTTTCAAGATGTTACCATTGGGGGAAACTAGGTAAAGGGCACATGAGATTATTGTTAAAACTTAATGTGATAGTCTCTAATAAAGAATTCTCTCAAAACAAACAATATTTTTTGTTTTGCAGTTTTTGGCTGGGTCTGGGTTTGAAGCCACCACCTCCAGCATATGGGGCCAGCGCCCTACTCCTCTACCCAAACAATTTAATTTTTTTTACATGCTCAGAGAAGCATTTTCTTCTAGAAGCCAAAGAGATCATTTTCTGGATCTATTTGTCTCCCCGTAAACGAATTTCCAGGGACGGTTTGCACTGCTGTCCTCCAGTTGTCAGACTGATTGGTTCTTGGTCAGCATTCCAGGGGCTGCCTGCAAGGCCAAGGTGATGCTGAGCCAGTGTTCCCAACAACAGCCCAGGGGCCCTACTTCAACCAGGAAAAAAAAATCCACTTTGATCTGACAGGACATCTTAAATTTTATTTGTTGAAAGGACTTTTCTGTTTCTTTTTTCTTTTTATTTATTTATTTATTTTTTAATTGAAAGGACTTTTCTGTTTAAAATTCTTCATCCTGCACTTTTCAGAATGAGCTAAGATTGACTTTTCTCATTCACTCTTCATCTTTTGAAATTTGACTTTAGGATCAGTGCCATAGCTCAGTGGTTAGGGTACCGGCCACATACACCAAGGCAGGTGGGTTCAAACCCGGCCTGGGCTTGCTAAACAATGACAATTGCAACAACAACAAAAAATAGCCAAGCGTTGTGGTGGGCACCTGTAGTCCCAGCTACTTGGGAGGCTGAGGCAAGAGAATCGCTTGAGCCCAAGAGTTAGAAGTTGCTGTGAGCTATGATGCCACAGCTCTCTACTGAGAGTGACTTAGTGAGACTCTGTCTCAAAAAAGAAAATAAAATTTGACTCTAGTCCTTGGCTTTTAAAGTAGGCACAGGTAAACTCTCACCTAATGGGCACAATGTAAGGGCTCAACTATAACCTGAACTGTACCTTAGAAACACAAACAATGTAACTTGATTTGTACCCTAATATTAATCTGAAATAAAAAATAATACAGGATCAGCGCCCATAGCACACTGGTTACAGTGCTGGCCACATGTACCGAGGGTGGCGGGTTTGAACCTGGCCTAGGCCTGCTAAACTACAACAACCACTGCAACAAAATAAAATAGCTTGGCGTTGTGGAGGGCACCTGGAGTCCCAGCTACTTGGGAGGCTGAGGCAAGAGAATCGCTTAAGCCCAAGAGTTGGAGGTTGCTGTGAGCTGTGACATCACAGCTCTCTACCGAGGGTGACATAGTGAGACTCTTATTTCAAAATAATAATGATAATAGTAATAATAATACAGAGAGCTCGATCTATCCTTTATCTAGTTTTTCCCAATGTCTTTTGAAACTATAGTACACTATTAAAACCAGGGTATTGACATTGGTAAAATTCACTGATCTGGTTTAAAAAAACAAAAATACAGACACAGGGACGCTGGCATCTGAGATTTAGGAGGG